>WNWK01003134.1:85000-178896 GCA_009830355.1 Cherax destructor | reverse complement strand
TTCACCTGAGGTTCTACAACACATCACAACAGTGTTCACCTGAGGTTCTACAACACATCACAACAGTGTTCACCTGAGGTTCTACAACACATCACAACAGTGTTCACCTGGAGGTTCTACAACACATCACAACAGTGTTCACCTTCACCTGGAGGTTCTACAACACATCACAACAGTGTTCACCTGGAGGTTCTACAACACATCACAACAGTGTTCACCTGAGGTTCTACAACACATCACAACAGTGTTCACCTGAGGTTCTACAACACATCACAACAGTGTTCACCTGAGGTTCTACAGCACATCACAACAGTGTTCATCTGGAGGTTCTACAACGCATCACAACAGCGTTCACCTGAGGTTCTACAACACATCACAACAGTGTTCACCTGAGGTTCTACAGCACATCACAACAGTGTTCATCTGGAGGTTCTACAACACATCACAACAGTGTTCACCTGAGGTTCTACAACACATCACAACAGTGTTCACCTGAGGTTCTACAGCACATCACAACAGTGTTCACCTGAGGTTCTACAACACATCACAACAGTGTTCACCTGAGGTTCTACAACACATCACAACAGTGTTCACCTGAGGTTCTACAACACATCACAACAGTGTTTCAGTAACTACTAAGGAAGGCTGGAAGCACCTCAGGCAAGAGACTTTAATCTATAATTAAACATGGTAATTACTGTCTTCCTGAAGCAATTAGTGAACGAATATGGTAATTAATAAGCGTAAGTAGTGATTATTGGTAGAACGCAGCAATTATTGAAAGAACGTAGCAATTAATGGAAGAACGTAGCAAATCGCGAGTGAACGTAATGTTCGGTTTATAAACATTAGTTCAAGAACTCTGCAGTCGATGTTTTAATGTTTATGAAGGTACTTTCCAAGCCTCAAGTAGCGTCAACTTTTTTTACGTAAATTGCAGTGTGCTGGACTCTCCATGGAGAATTTTACATATATATGCAGTGGTTATTGGAGATGAGCTGTAACGGGTGAGCTGTAACATGTGAGCTGTAACGGGTGAGCTGTAACGGGTGAGCTGTAATGGGTGAGCAATAACGGGTGAGCTGTAACGGGTGAGCAGTAATGGGTGAGCTGTAACGGGTGAACAGTAACGGGTGAGCTGTAACGGGTGAGCGGTAACGGGTGAGCTGTAATGGGTGAACAATAACGGGTGAGCTGTAACGGGTGAGCTGTAATGGGTGAGCAGTAACGGGTGAACAGTAATGGGTGAGCTGTAACGGGTGAGCTGTAATGGGTGAACAATAACGGGTGAGCTGTAACGGGTGAGCTGTAATGGGTGAGCAGTAACGGGTGAACAGTAACGGGTGAGCTGTAACGGGTGAGCTGTAACGGGTGATCTGTAATGGGTGAACAATAACGGGTGAGCTGTAACGGGTGAGCTGTAATGGGTGAGCAGTAACGGGTGAGCAGTAACGGGTGAGCTGTAACGGGTGAGCTGTAATAGGTGAACAATAACGGGTGAGCTGTAACGGGTGAGCTGTAATGGGTGAGCAGTAACGGGTGAGCAATAACGGGTGAGCAGTAACGGGTGAGCTGTAACGGGTGAGCTGTAACGGGTTAACAGTAACGGGTGAGGTGTAACGGGTGAGCAGTAACGGGTGAACTGTAACGGGTGAGCTGTAACGGGTGAGCTGTAACGGGTGAGCAGTAACGGGTGAGCTGTAACGGGTGAGCTGTAACGGGTTAACAGTAACGGGTGAGGTGTAACGGGTGAGCAGTAACGGGTGAGCTGTAACGGGTGAGCTGTAACGGGTTAACAGTAACGGGTGAGGTGTAACGGGTGAGCAGTAACGGGTGAGCTGTAATGGGTGAACAATAACGGGTGAGCTGTAACGGGTGAGCAGTAATGGGTGAGCAGTAACGGGTGAGCAGTAACGGGTGAGCTGTAACGGGTGAGCTGTAATGGGTGAACAATAACGGGTGAGCTGTAACGGGTGAGCTGTAATGGGTGAGCAGTAACGGGTGAGCAGTAACGGGTGAGCAGTAACGGGTGAGCTGTAACGGGTGAGCTGTAACGGGTTAACAGTAACGGGTGAGGTGTAACGGGTGAGCAGTAACGGGTGAGCTGTAACGGGTGAGCTGTAACGGGTGAGCTGTAACGGGTGAACAGTAACGGGTGAGCTGTAACGGGTGAGCTGTAACGGGTTAACAGTAACGGGTGAGGTGTAACGGGTGAGCAGTAACGGGTGAGCTGTAACGGGTGAGCTGTAACGGGTTAACAGTAACGGGTGAGGTGTAACGGGTGAGCAGTAACGGGTGAGCTGTAATAAGGGAACAATAACGGGTGAGCTGTAACGGGTGAGCAGTAACGGGTGAGCAGTAACGGGTGAGCAGTAACGGGTGAGCAGTAACGGGTGAGCTGTAACGGGTGAGCTGTAACGGGTTAACAGTAACGGGTGAGATGTAACGGGTGAAGAGTAACGGGTGAGGTTACATACCTCACAATTCTCTGAAATCTAGCAGCTCTGCTTCACAACTCAGCTCTGCTTCACAACTCAGCTCTGCTTCACAACTCAGCTCTGCTTCACAACTCAGCTCTGCTTCACAACTCAGCTCTGCTTCACAACTCAGCTCTGCTTCACAACTCAGCTCTGCTTCAACTCAGCTGCTTCACAACTCAGCTCTGCTTCACAACTCAGCTCTGCTTAAACTCAGCTCTGCTTCACAACTCAGCTCTGCTTCACAACTCAGCTCTGCTTCACAACTCAGCTCTGCTTCACAACTCAGCTCTGCTTCACAACTCAGCTCTGCTTCACAACTCAGCTCTGCTTCACAACTCAGCTCTGCTTCACAACTCAGCTCTGCTTCACAACTTGCCTGTTGAGTGATGTTATGAATCTTATATTGTCTGACAGTTGTTGTGTGTGTACTCGTCTAGTTGTACTTACCTTGGTGTGGCTGCAAGGGTTGAGTCATAGCTCCTGGCCCCGCCGGTGTGTGTGTGTTAATATCGTTCATAAGTGGTTCATTGGATTTCTCTTCCCCAAATGTGATTCCCTTCTGATGAACGTCAATATTATCCCGATTAGAGTGATGTTACTACAAGATATGTGGAGTGTTATATAGGGAAAATTCAAACCCAATTCTGACCAATGAAATTTTATACTCTCTGATTTGCTGAACGAAATTTTTATCGTTCCTTCCAAACTGAATTTTCGGACCTTGGACAGCGTAGTCTGTGTCGTCTTAGTCTCAGGCTTACAAGTACTGGCTTGCTCAGTTATATATATATATATATATATATATATATATATATATATATATATATATATATATATATATATATATAAAACGACTTTTAGCATCATATAGGATAATGATATGGAGTCAATTTATGTGGACTATCAGATGAGGAGAATCAAATCCTTTCTCCCGTCCCTGCTATTAAGGAAGGAATCGAAGCTTGTATCATGGATGAGAGGATCCTACATCCCACCACACCACACACGCCTCCATGCTCATTGGTGTTTTTATAGTGACGGTAACAGTGGATATCTCAAAACAATGCTGCTGACCTTTGTTTTGGCTCATATTTTGTTAGAGGGAATGTAACAGAAAACTATTGAACATTTTCTTGAAAGTGATTGAAAAACTTATTAGAGGGTAAGGAAAGCCACAGGTTTTTCTCTGTGTCTGGTAGATCAGAGAGTAGATATGGCACCTGTGCTTGATAGATTATACAGTAGACTTGGCACCTGTGCTTAATAGATCACCTCTTTCATAAAACCACCAAATTATGAAAAATGGAAGATAAATGAAGATATGACATGGCCCAAATGCCAGATGGAAAGTAATAGTCAAATTCTCAAAGACAACTTGAAGACCAAATTCCAATGTCAAGGTCGTGTCCGAATATCAAATTCAAAATGGAATTTTAACATTAGATCAAGTCAGCATTAAGTGGTAATACGCTTAATCTTCAAGCTTATGGACTCCGTCCGGTGCTAAGAATGTTTACACATGATAATTAAATTATAAAGACCATTTTACTTTCCAACATGTGTTTACAAGTTGAGTATCAATGGAGGCAAATGGCGAAAAGTAGACAAGTGGTGAAGAACGAGCAATTTCGATGGGGAATTTTATCGAGATGTTTCGCCTGTGGAGATGTTTCTCCAGTCAGAAGACAGGCAAGTACAGCAATCACGTTTATACAGTCGTAGTCAAGGGACTAGTCAGGTTATCGGGGTCACTGTGTAAGGTGAATTGTGAGATGGTATCACTGCAGGAGGCCTGCCAGTTCTCCCGATGACCTGAGATGGTATCACTGCAGGAGGCCTGCCAGTCCTCCCGATGACCTGAGATGGTATCACTGCAAGAGGCCTGCCAGTCCTCCCGATGACCTGAGATGGTATCACTGCAGGAGGCCTGCCAGTCCTCCCGATGACCTGAGATGGTATCACTGCAGAAGGCCTGCCAGTCCTCCCGATGACCTGAGATGGTATCACTGCAGGAGGCCTGCCAGTTCTCCCGATGACCTGAGATGGTATCACTGCAAGAGGCCTGCCAGTCCTCCCGATGACCTGAGATGGTATCACTGCAAGAGGCCTGCCAGTCCTCCCGATGACCTGAGATGGTATCACTGCAGGAGGCCTGCCAGTCCTCCCGATGACCTGAGATGGTATCACTGCAGAGGCCTGCCAGTCCTCCCGATGACCTGAGATGGTATCACGAGGCTGCAGTCCCGATGACCTGAGATCACTGCAGGAGGCCTGCCAGTCCTCCCGATGACCTGAGATGGTATCACTGCAGGAGGCCTGCCAGTCCTCCCGATGACCTGAGATGGTATCACTGCAGGAGGCCTGCCAGTCCTCCCGATGACCTGAGATGGTATCACTGCAGGAGGCATGCCAGTCCTCCCGATGACCTGAGATGGTATCACTGCAGGAGCCCTGCCAGTCCTCCCGATGACCTGAGATGGTATCACTGCAGGAGGCATGCCAGTCCTCCCGATGACCTGAGATGGTATCACTGCAGGAGGCATGCCAGTCCTCCCGATGACTTGAGATGGTATCACTGCAGGAGGCCTGCCAGTCCTCCCGATGACCTGAGATGGTATCACTGCAGGAGGCCTGCCAGTCCTCCCGATGACCTGAGATGGTATCACTGCAGGAGGCCTGCCAGTCCTCCCGATGACCTGAGATGGTATCACTGCAGGAGGCCTGCCAGTCCTCCCGATGACCTGAGATGGTATCACTGCAGGAGGCCTGCCAGTCCTCCCGATGACCTGAGATGGTATCACTGCAGGAGGCCTGCCAGTCCTCCCGATGACCTGAGATGGTATCACTGCAGGAGGCATGCCAGTCCTCCCGATGACCTGAGATGGTATCACTGCAGGAGCCCTGCCAGTCCTCCCGATGACCTGAGATGGTATCACTGCAGGAGGCATGCCAGTCCTCCCGATGACCTGAGATGGTATCACTGCAGGAGGCATGCCAGTCCTCCCGATGACTTGAGATGGTATCACTGCAGGAGGCCTGCCAGTCCTCCCGATGACCTGAGATGGTATCACTGCAGGAGGCCTGCCAGTCCTCCCGATGACCTGAGATGGTATCACTGCAGGAGGCCTGCCAGTCCTCCCGATGACCTGAGATGGTATCACTGCAGGAGGCCTGCCAGTCCTCCCGATGACCTGAGATGGTATCACTGCAGGAGGCCTGCCAGTCCTCCCGATGACCTGAGATGGTATCACTGCAGGAGGCCCGCCAGTCCTCCCGATGACCTGAGATGGTATCACTGCAGGAGGCCTGTCAGTCCTCCCGATGACATGTTTATGTCAGTTGAGTTGTGCTCAAGGTTTCAGTACCAGACAGCTTCTTTCCATCGTTTATTTGCGCAGCTTCCAGACACCTGCACCAGACGGAGACAGTGGTCCTGGTAAAGACAAGGATATATGAATTTCAGAGTTACAAAGTATCAATACTGCTGGAGATGAAAAAAAAGATGATGATGCTTCGGGGAACAGTGTTGATATACATATGGGATAATATACACATTGAAAATCCGAGAGGGACTAGTCCCAGATTTGCACACGAAAATCACTCCCTACGATATCAAGACTCGGCAGGAATCTTTTGTTTTCGTAGGGAGCAGCGGCGCCACGAGTACTCTAAGAGACAACACGTGAAGTGTCATGGTCCCAAGACTGTTCAACTGTATACAGTATACATAAGAGAGGATTACCAAGACCCCTGGCTGTCTTCAAGAAGGCTCTGGACAGTCACCTAAAATTAGTACCTAACCAGACGGGCTGTTAATCATGGCCTGATCAACAGCCTGTTTGATCAGGCACTGATCCACCGCGAGGCCTGGTCACAGACTGTGCCGCGGGGGCGTTGACACCGAAACCCTCTCTAGGTATACTCCAGAAATGGGTGATAGTATTCCATTGGTGTGGGTGGTTGTTGTAGTTGAGTGGTTGAGTAAGTGGTGGTGATGATGGTGGTGGTGGTGGTGGTGGTGGTGGTGGTGGTGGTGGTGGTGGCTGTGGTGGTGCTAGCGGTCACAGGTGCTGAGGTATAATCAACATCATGAGAGGTGCAGAATCAGTGCCAGTGGTGTGTTGTGATGCTATCTGCCAGTATCACGCAACTCTCTTATGCCTGCACTGGGTACGACGGACCCGCGGTACGACGGACCCACGGTACGACGGAACCACGGTACGACGGACCCACGGTACAACGGACCCACGGTACGACGAATCCACGGTACGACGGACCCACGGTACGTGGGTCCCCTCTACTTCACTTTACTTTATAATTATAACTAAATCATAGAATATTTTAAATTCTACAAAACTTACACATCAGAAAACATTAGACTCTATGAAAATTCTTCTTTACATTGTAAGTGAATAATGCTAATATAATTTATTGCAGCAGCGTTATTATGAATAAATTTTCCCCTCAATGAGATGAGGGGAAATTTTTTAGCATCTCTGGAAGTGAGCTCAGAATTTTAGGGACGTTTATTAGCACAAAGTTCCTGTGTAGATTGAGACGAACACTCGGTGTTTCAAAGAGTTATTTCTTGTGTTGTGTTGCAGCTCTGCGGGGAGGGTGGAAGGGCTGGGATCAAGATCGTATTAAGTCTCCTGTGTATATAAAATGCACAGTAGTGGGTGTTGATGTGTTGTATGCTCAGTAAATTGAGATTTTTAATGATGGGGGGAGGGAGGGAGGGGGGAGTGTATTGCCTGGAACCTGATTGGCAGATTATTATTAGTGTCCCAGTAGAGTGACCTTTAAAAAGTCGCCGGAGCGTTAAGGTCAAGTCTTTTACACTGTATGACCCTGATGGGTTTAGTTTTTGTTTTTTATAGTAATAATAATAATAATTATAAATATTATAACAACAACAACAATAATAATAGTAATAATAATCAAGTCGTTTAACCTATATTGTCAAAATAAAATTGTAATGAAAATAACTTTGTTATACTTCCCCATTACGTTGTATTTCTCTCCATTACGTAGTATGGAGACCTAAACCCAGATGGATGTTCTCAGTAAAGTTATTTATTAAAGTACCAAAGTGAATAAAAATACCCCGCCAGGAAAATTCCATTTCGTTAACGGCATTGGAAGTACTGTACTTCTGGATATTTTTTATATATTTTTTATTAACGCATCGGCCGTCTCCCACCAAGGCAGGGTGGTCCAAAAAAGAAAAACTTTCATCATCATTCACTCCATCACTGTCTTGCCAGAGGCGTGCTTACACTACAGTTATAAAACTGTAACATTAACACCCCTCCTTCAGAGTGCAGACACTGTACTTCCCACCTCCAGGACTCTAGTCCGGTCTGCCGATTTCCCTGAATCCCTTCATAAATGTTACCTTGCCTACAATCCAACAGCACGTCAAGTCCTAAAAACTATTTATCTTCATTTGCTCCTATCTAACACGCTCACGCAGGCTTGCTGGAAGTCCAAGCCCCTCGCACACAAAACCTTCTTTACTCTCTCCCTCCAACCTTTCCTAGGCCGACCCCTATCCCGCCTTCCCTCCATTACAGATTTATACCCTCCCGAAGTCATTCTATTTTGCTCCATCCTCTCTATATGTCCAAGCCACCTCAACAACCCCTCCTCAGCTCTCTGGATAATAGTTTTGGTAATACCACACCTCCTCCTAATCTCCAAACTACGGATTCTCTGCATTATATTCACACCACACATTGGCCTCAGACATGACATTTCCACTGCCTCCAGCCTTCTCCTCGTTGCAACATTCACCACCCATGTTTCACACCCATATAAGAGCGTTGGTATAACTATACTCTCAATCCCCATCTTTGCTTTCATGGATAAAGTTCTTTGTCTCCACAGACTCCTCAGTGCACCACTCACCTTTATTTCCCTCGTCAATTCTATGCTTCACCTCATCTTTCATAGACCCATCTGCTGGCATGTCCACTCCCAAATATCTGAACACATTCACCTCCTGCCAACTCTCTCCCTCCAATCTGATATCCACATATTAATTTCTGTATCTCAGTTATATTCCAACTGACGGTATAAGTATTCAACGAGGCTTGAATAGTTGGCGCTCGTGCTGGAGACAAGGAAGATAAACAGTAATTTATTGAAGTGTAATGTGATGTAATTTGTCTCCAATACTGAAGACACATAATATAAAATACACAAATGTGATAGCCGAAAAAATAGAGAAATCTTGAAATGATAATTAGTAATGACCTCAAAGGCACGAAATAGCTGTGAACAACAACGGTAACTGTTTGCAATGTTCATGTCTTCAACAAGACGTAAAACACAAAGACTAGGACATGCTATTGGAAAGGTTTCTGTCCTGGGACATTAAATGGTCACTCCAAATTTCGAATAACCAAATCCCTAGTGTTCGCATTTTTCAAACTACATCACACACCATTTTAACCACATCTAGAACTATTAGATACGAAGAACTAGAACTGTTACTCTCACCAAACTGCAATTATCAAACTGCAGCCTCAACATATCGTTCACTTTCTGTTCTGCAATTACCAAAAATAAATTACGACACACTGAAGCTAAAGTAGAACCAAATAACCAAACAGGAACTATATTTACAAAACAGTATTGCCAGGAAGAAGTATATATGTATATATACTCCTGCTATGTCTTGTTAGTAGAGTACAAGCCACGAACAACTACGTAGACTCAAGATAATGTACGATCTTGGAAACTAAACCATAAAGGTGATGGAATTATCGCTCACTGTATTCTAGTCTCCTACCAAATGTCTCAACAAACATTTTAATCTCCTACCAAACATCTCATTAGTTCTCAACAAACATTCTATTTTTCCTGCTAAACATCTCAACGAACGTTCTAATCTCCTGCCAAACATCACAATAGTTCTCAACAAACATTGTAATCTGCTAAACATCTCAGTAATTCTCAACAAACATTCTCTTTGTGTTAGCAGCGAGTCTTCCATTAAAATAAACACGTTTTAAGAGGAATATGTGTTTGTGATTATATCTAGGAGCACTGACGTTGTGGTTCCAGGCCCGAGGAGCAGCTGGAGATAACATAGCAGCGGTCAGGGCTACTGCTACGCGGCCCTGTAGCAACAGCAGAAGCAGTAACAGCAGCAGCAGTAACAGCAGAAGCAGTAACAGCAGCAGCAGGAGTAGCAGCCAAACCTGGTAAGTCCAAGGTGATATATGCAAATCTGTCCTATTTGGAAGTATTTTTGATGGAGGTCAGTGGCTGATCTTAGAAGAATGTGTCGGACTTTGTAGAGAGGAAAGTAGATAGGAGAAAGAGAGAGAAAGAGGGGGACTGATTACATCATCCTCATTTCACTACTACACCTGCTGCCTCTCTATTTGACGTGTCATCAATAAAGATACACAGCTGTTGCACATGTGTCTTAATCATCAACTTGTTGGTATTTTAGACCATTTTGAACATATAGAAGACACATCTAGCGACATTAATTAAATTAAACATTTCCTCACGAGTTCCTTCCTCCCTGGCATTAAGAATGTATCTCCTCTCTCCTCCTCTGGATTAAGAAAAGGTTGTTATCCGGAATTAGTTTGCCAAACTCGGATATGCAGATTGGTTTATCAAAGCTGGAATCAATAAAGCTAACAGAAACTTCGTGCCGAAAGCAACGTATGTCTTCTTCCACGTCTTTCCGGTATCCCCGCACTCTCTACATGCCTTGATTAGTGAATACAAATTGAAAATTAATCCGTGGGAAAGAGTACCTTATTTTACTCCATTACTCTCTAAAATTTCCAATAGGATCATCTATTTTTTTGAGGATATGGGAAGTCCACTGTCCACTATATTATCCAACCTTTATATGGAACTCTTTAGAACTTACTCCAGAACATTTAACACCTGAGAAAAGTTCTTGCAAGACCCGATGATAATGTTTTCACAAGTCTGATTTAATAAATTTATCTAAGAATGTTGAAATTGGTATAAAATCCGGACAAGTTGGTGATTAAGACACATGTGCAACAGTGTTCCATATGTGTCTTAATCATGAATTTCTCTGAGAAATTTACACGGCTCTCCCGTCTATTAAATTCAAAGACAAACAGGATCACAATAACAGACGACCCTTCCAAGAATCATTATCAAGACTCAGGTGAGAAGTGAGACACATGTACAGCAGTCAGATATATATTCCGAAACGTTTCGCCTACGCAGTAAGCTGCTTCAGTTGAAGAATGAGACATTTGTGCAACTTTTAGGAATCTTTATTGAGGAAACGTTTCGCCAGCCAGTGGCTTCATCAGTCCAGTACAGAGTGATGGACTGAACACATCGATTCCAGGCTGAGGGACTGATGACCTCAAACTCCTCCTCGCCTTTCTTGGTTTTTCTCTGTATTGGACTGAAGAAGACACTGGCTGGCGAAACGTTTCCTCAGTGAAGATTCCCAAAAGTTGCACAAGTGTCTCGTTCTTCAACTTGTCAGTTTATATACCATTTACATCACTTCTTCAGTCGAATCCAGAGGAGCTGCAGAAGCAGCAGAGATGTCAACATCACCCTGGAGGACGCCTTCCTGGGCGATGGACTCATTGCTTCAGAAAGACAGGTGAGCAAACACTAGGACATATTTATTAGAAAACGTTTCGGTCGTGGGAACTTGTTCACTTCCCAGGACCTTGATCAAGGTCCCAGGACCGAAACGACTTCTAATAAATATGTCTTAGTGTTAGGTCGACTGTCTTTCTAAAGCAATTTTTAGGTATCCGTTACCGAGGTTTATACCATGAACTGATTGCATCGTCTTTACATCTCTACTGCTTTTGTTGCTTCCTGGTGTTTATGTCTTTTGTGTCACCAAGGCGACCCCTGGGAGGTGTATCTGAGCCTTCACTTTCATCTGCAGAACATGAGTGCCGCTTTTATGAGCTGAGAAAGGCGGAGATTTTTAAGTGCTTAGTAAGAATTCTGCGAGTACGAAATTAGGTGCAGATTGAAAGCGGGAGTGAGAAAGCGCTAGGTGCCCTAATGAGGTTGTTGTTGTCTTTAGGAGAAACTCACCGGGAATATTTGTCATAAATGTACCTGTTTAATACTATGCGAGGATCTGGGTTCAGGAGACGGAAGATGATTGTTGTCATGTAATGTATAATCTTTTTTGTAGCTTTTGTGTATTGTAAGTTTTGAGATATGTTTAATGGCTAAGATAAAATAGTCTAAGCCTAAGACAATCTTAGATATTGCTGGTTCTCGGCTGTTTTGATGTGGGGGAAAAGGGGAGATATGATATCTCGTTTCTGTTCTCACTATCTTCTTTGTGAAAAGTTGTGTGATTATTCTGCGACTTAAGTTTCTCTGGGTACTAATCCTTACACCTTAATTCTGTCTTGGAGCTCTGGCTTCTGTGATCATGATTATTATTTATTATAATCAAGGGGAGCACTAAACCCGTAGGATTATGCAGCGCCTGTGGGGGGATGTGGAAGTCATTCAGGCTTAATTCATGGAACTGGAGCACAGATCCAATTCCCTAGATCAGGAGCCCCTCACCAACGTCAAGGAACCTCCCTTGAGGGGTCTGTGATCATGAGATCACTAGTTTTTTATTTTCGGAGCCTAGGCCTGTTTATAAGCCAGTACAGAGGTACTCAGAGTCAGTGAGAATTGTGTAAGTTTATTCAGGTATACACAAATACAGTTACACAGATTATCATACATAGCAGCATATGTGTAGAGAACCCTCCAGGATAACCCAAAAAAGTCAGACAGAGTTATTTCCATTGGGGTCCTGACTAGGCTGTGAAGTGATGTGTATGGACTCCGAGTGTGTGTTGAAGTATAATCAACAGCATTACTGTGAGTATATTGTCTTAACATTGCTATATAACACTCCTGTCACTCTGTAGTATTACCAGCTAATTGTCACTGTGTGTAAATTGTAATTATGTAACTAAGACTGCATGAATTTCTGCTAAACAGTTTAACTTCGTGATTGTAAGACTTTATATTCCCCAGATTCATTTCAAATATTTGTATTATTAATCCCCTTTTGATATACCTTTTTATACTTCTTTTTCATTACTGTTATGATTTAGGCACATGTGCAACAGTTGGTATCTTAATGTTGAATCATTTCTCCTAACAATAGGCTTCTTCAGTCAAATAGAGAGGCAGCATAGTATTTGAGGTGGTCAGTCCCTCGGCCTGGAGAAGAGTTCTGCTCCATGGAGCTGCCTCTGTACGCACATTATACCATTTTCAACATTCATTACTGTTATGTTTCGTGTATTATCTTGGCCCTATAAGCCACAGCTTTGCTAATTACAAGGAACTTCACTATACACTGCATAGCGACCGACATTAATACCCGTCTGAAGGCGCTGTGAAGTCACCACATGAAGGGAAATTAGCGGTGTCTCTGTTTAAGGTTGCGGTTGTCAGTGAAGGGTTACTGAATCAGGGCGTGAAGCACGCCCGAAGTGGCTTCTTTAAATGTATCAACTGGTGGAGCGAGCAGCGCATAAGGTCTCCACTATTACTCAACTTTCAACGACGCTTGTGCTGAATACTAATCCGAGTTCCGTGAATACTGTTGGAAATATTTACTCATCTGTTCTACGTTCAATGTCCATTCACTTTGATACGTTCGTTGGAAACCTTCGTAAAGTGCGCTGCTTGCAGGGAATATTGTACGTGTTTGTGGTTATGTTTATGTCCGTGTGAGGCGTGGCACAGTGTTCGTGATCAGAGTTCTGCGCGTTTAGAGCATAGCAAGAGGATGCTTACCTTAAGAATGCTCTGCTCTGGTGACGGCATCACGACATGCCCGGAAGCCTGGGGCATTGAGCGTTGGCCGCCACGCTGGAGCCAGGAGCTGGTCCCCCATGCCCAAGAACCTCCTCATAACCCTACCCAGGCAAGGGTAACCATACCCTGGGGACCTACCTCAAACTCCATCCTAACACTCCCTCACCCCTCCCTCAGTGCCTCTCCCTGTCCCTCCTTGTTCTCCCTATCTACTTGTCCTCCTTCCCTCTCTGTTCTTCGTCCCTCCCTGTCTCTCCTTCCCTCCCTCCCTGTCCTTCTTTTCCCTCCCTACCTCCTTCGCACCTCCCTCTCTGCCACCCTACCTACTTCCCTCCCTTCCACCTCCTGCCCTCCCTCCCTATATCCCTCCCTCCTGCTCTCCCTCCCTTCCTCCTGCCCTCCCTCCCTTCCTCCCTCCTGCCCTCCCTCCCTCATTTTGATGAAATGTGATTTGAAAACTACATTTGTGTATGAGTACATTACACACACACACACACACACACACACACACACACACACACACGCATCAAAAGTCAAGTCTGACCCGAAGCTGTTGTATAGCCACATCAGGAGGAAAACAACAGTCAAGGACCAGGTAATCAGGCTGAGAAAGGAAGGTGGGGAGTTCACAATAAACGACCAAGAGGTATGTGAGGAGCTCAACATGAGATTTAAAGAAGTATTTACACAGGAGACAGGTAGGACTCCAGGAATTCAGAATAGGGAGGTATACCAACAAGTGCTGGATGAAATACACACAACCGAGGAGGAGGTGAAGAAGCTGCTATGTGAACTCGATACCTCAAAAGCGGTGGGACCGGACAACATTTCTCCGTGGGTCCTTAGAGAGGGAGCAGAGATGTTGTGTGTGCCACTAACACAAATCTTCAACACATCCATTGAAACTGGGCAACTACCTGAGGCGTGGAAGATGGCAAATGTAGTCCCAATTTTTAAGAAAGGAGACAGACACGAGGCATTAAACTACAGACCTGTGTCACTGACGTGTATAGTATGCAAAGTCATGGAGAAGATCATCAGGAGGAGAGTGGTGGAGCACCTAGAAAGACACAAGCTTATAAACGACAACCAGCACGGTTTCAGGAAGGAAAATCCTGTGTCACAAACCTACTGGAGTTTTATGATAAGGTAACAGAAGTAAGACACGAGAGAGAGGGGTGGATAGACTGCATTTTTGGACTGCAAGAAGGCGTTCGACACAGTTCCTCACAAGAGGTTAATGCAAAAGCTAAAGGATCAGGCACACGTAACAGGAAAAACACTGCAATGGATCAGAGAATATCTGACAGGGAGGCAACAACGAGTCATGGTACGTGACGAGATGTCAGAGTGGGCACCTGTGACGAGTGGAGTTCCACAAGGGTCAGTCCTAGGACCTGTACTGTTTTTGGTATATGTGAATGACATAACGGAAGGGATAGACTCAGAAGTGTCCCTGTTTGCAGATGATGTGAAGTTAATGAGAAGAATAAAATCAGTCGAGGATCAGGCAGGACTACAAAGAGACCTGGACAGGCTGCAAGCCTGGTCCAGTAACTGGCTCCTTGAATTTAACCCTGCCAAATGTAAAGTCATGAATATCGGGGAAGGGCAAAGAAGACCGCAGACAGAGTATAGTCTAGGTGGCCAAAGACTGCAAGCCTCACTCAAAGAAAAGATCTTGGGGTGAGTATAATACCGAGCACATCTCCTGAGGCACACATCAATCAGATAACTGCTGCAGCATACGGGCGGCTGGCAAACCTAAGAATAGCGTTCCAATACCTCACTAAGGAATCATTCAAGACTCTGTATACCATATACGTCAGGCCCATACTGGAGTATGCAGCACCGGTTTGGAACCCACACCTGGTCAAGCACGTCAAGAAATTAGAGAAAGTGCAAAGGTTTGCAACAAGACTAGTCCCAGAGCTAAGGGGATTGTCCTACGAAGAAAGGTTAAGGGAAATCGGCCTGACGACACTAGAGGACAGGAGGGTTAGGGAGACATGATAACGACATATAAAATACTGCGAGGAATAGATAAGGTGGACAGAGACAAGATGTTCCAGAGAGGGGACACAGAAACAAGGGGTCATAATTGGAAGTTGAAGACTCCTATGAGTCAAAGGGATGTTAGGAAGTATTTCTTCAGTCATAGAGTTGTCAGGAAGTGGAATAGCTTAGAAAGCGACATAGTGGAGGCAGGAACCATACATAGTTTTAAGACTAGGTTTGATAAAGCTCATGGAGCAGGGAGAGAGAGGACCTAGTAGCAATCAGTGAAGAGGCGGGGCCAGGAGCTATGACTCGACCCCTGCAACCACAAATAGGTGAGTACAAATAGGTGAGTACACAACACACACACACACACACACACACACACACACACACACACAAGGAATCGTTCAAGACACTGTACACCGTGTACGTCAGGCCCATACTAGAGTATGCAGCACCAGTCTGGAACCCACACCTGGTCAAACACGTAAGGAAACTAGAGAAAGTGCAAAGGTTTGCGACAAGGTTAGTTCCACAACTCAGGGGTCTGTCTTATGAAGAAAGATTGAGGGAAATAGGACTAACAACACTGGAGGAAAGAAGGGTCAGAGGAGACATGATAACGACATACAAAATACTGCGGGGAATCGACAAGGTAGACAGTGACAGGATGTTCCAGAGAGGGAACACAGAAACAAGGGGACACAACTGGAAGCTGAAGACTCAGATGAGTCAAAGGGATGTCAGGAAACATTTCTTCAGCCACAGAGTAGTCAGGAAGTGGAATGGACTAGAGAAAGATATAGTGGAGGCAGGAACCATACATAGTTTTAAGACAAGGTATGATAAAGCTCATGGAGCAGGGAGAGCAGAGACCCAGTAGCAGACAGCGGAGAGGCGGGGCCAGGAGCTGAGTCTCGACCCCTGCAACCACAATTAGGTGAGTACAATTAGGTGAGTACACACACACACTAACAACAATCTTCAACACATCTATCGAAACAGGGAGATTACCTGAGGTATGGAAAACAGCAAATGTAGTCCCAATTTTTAAAAAAGGAGACAGACAAGAAGCATTAAACTACAGACCAGTGTCACTGACATGTATAGTATGCAAAGTCATAGAGAAGGTTATCAGAAGACTAGTGGAACACCTAGAAAGGAATGAGCTTATCAGCGACAGCCAGCACGGTTTCAGGGACGGGAAATCCTGTGTCACAAACCTACTGGAGTTCTATGACAGGGTGAGAGCAGTAAGACAGGAGAGAGAGGGGTAGGTAGATTGCATTTTCTTGGACTGTAAGAAGGCGTTTGACACAGTTCCACACAAGAGATTAGTGCAAAAGCTATAGGACCAGGCAGGGATAACAGGGAAGGCACTACAATGGATCAGGGAATATCTCTCAGGAAGACAACATTGAGTCATGGTACGTGGCGAGGCGTCAGAGTGGGCGCCGGTGACGAGAGGGGTTCCACAGGGGTCAGTCCCAGGACCGGTGCTGTTTCTGGTATTTGTGAACGACATGACGGAAGGAATAGACTCCGAAGTGTCCCTGTTTGCAGATGATGTGAAGTTGATGAGAAGAATTCAATCGGACGAGGACCAGGCAGAACTACAAAGAGACCTGGACAGGCTGCAGGCCTGATCCAGCAACTGGCTCCTGGAGTTCAACCCCACCAAGTGCAAAGTCATGAAAATTGGAGAAGGACAAATAAGACCGCAGACGGAGTACAGTCTAGTGGCCAGAGACTACAAACCTCACTCAAGGAAAAGGATCTTGGGGTGAGTATAACACCGAACACATCTCCTGAGGCGCACATCAACCAAATAACTGCAGCAGCATACGGACGCCTAGCAAACCTAAGAACAGCATTCCGACATCTTAATAAGGAATCGTTCAGGACCCTGTACACCGTGTACGTTAGGCCTATATTGGAGTATGCAGCACCAGTTTGGAACCCTCACGTAGCCAAGCACGTAAGGCAACTAGAGAAAGTGCAAAGGTTTGCAGTTAGATTGGTCCCGGAGCTAAGGGGTATGTCCTACGAGAAGAGGTTAAGGGAAATCGACCTGACGACACTGGAGGACAGGAGAGATAGGGGGGATATGATAACGACATACAAAATACTGAGAGGAATCGACAAGGTGGTCAGAGACAGGATGTTCCAGAGAGGGACACAGCAACAAGGGGACACAGTTGGAAGTTGAAGACTCAGATGAATCACAGGGATGTTAGGAAGTATTTCTTCAGTCACAGAGTGGTCAGGAAGTGGAATAGTTTGGGAAGTGATGCAGTGGAGGCAGGATCCATTCATAGCTTTAAGAAGAGGTATGATAAAGCTCATGGAGCAGGAAGAGTGACCTAGTAGCTGCCAGCGAAGAGGCGAAGCCAGGAGCTGTGAATCGACCCCTGCAGCCACAACTAGGTGAGTGCACACACACAGTGGATCCATACATAGTTTTAAGAAGAGGTATAATAAAGTTCATGGAGGGGGAAGAGTGATCGAGTAGCGGCCAGTAAAGAGGCGGGGCCAGGAGCTGTGAATCGACCCCTGCAACCACAACTAGGTGAGTACACACACACACACACACACACACACACACACACACACACAAAGGGATGTTAGGAAGCATTTCTTCAGCCACAGAGTAGTCAGGAAGTGGAATAGTCTAGCAAACAATATAGTGGAGGCAGGAACCCTACATAGTTTTAAGACAAGGTATGATAAAGCTCATGGAGCAGGGAGAGAAGAGACCCAGTAGCGGACAGTGAAGAGGCGGTTCCAGGAGCTGAGTCTCGACCCCTGCAACCACAATTAGGTGAGTACAATTAGATGAGTACACACACACATATATATATATATATATATATATATATATATATATATATATATATATATATATATATATATATATATATATATATATATATATATATATATATATATATATATATATATATATATATATATATATATATATATATATATATATATATGCAAAAAGATCACAGTAAACAGGTGATATCAAAATATGCAAGACAACCACTATGAAAAAATAGAAGAATTCCAAGCGCTTTCGTGACTACTCACATTATCAAGGAACTATAGTTCCTGATAATGGTAGTCAATAGCTTGAATTTTCTATTTTCATAGTGGTATCTTCATATATATATATATATATATATATATATATATATATATATATATATATATATATATATATATATATATATATATATATATATATATATATATATATATATAGCAAGACAACCACTATGAAAAAATAGAGAATTCCAAGAGCTTTCGTGACTACTCACATTATCAAGGAACTATAACAGGAAACATGACAAGAAAGGCTTATATAAGGGGCGAGACTACACCTCACAGTCACATCACACTAACAAAGACTACACCTCACAGTCACATCACACTAACAAAGACTACACCTCACAGTCACATCACACTAACAAAGACTACACCTCACAGTAGCGTAACATCGCACGACTCTTCATACTTCTTCTATACTTCTTCCAATCTAATATTTTGTACAAGAATGGTATACAATACCGACAATATGAAATAAAGACACATGTGCAACATCTGGGTATCTTTATTGTAAACGTTTCGCCCTCCAGTGGCTTTTTTTTTTTTTTTATTAACACATCGGCCGATTCCCACCAAGGCAGGGTGGCCCGAAAAAGAAAAACTTTCATCATCATTCACTCCATCACTGTCTTGCCAGAAGGGTGCTTTACACTACAGTTATAAAACTGCAACATTAACACCCCTCCTTTAGAGTGCCGGCACTGTACTTCCCATCTCCAGAACTCAAGTCCGGCCTGCCGGTTTCCCTGAATTCCTTCATAAATGTTACTTTGCTCACACTCCAACAGCACGTCAAGTATTAAAAACCATATGCCTCCATTCATTCCTATCAAATACGCTCACACATGCTTGCTGGAAGTCCAAGCCCCTCGCACACAAAACTTCCTTTACCCCCTCCCTCCAACCTTTCCTAGGCCGACCCCTACCCCGCCTTCCCTCCACTACAGATTTATACACTCTCGAAGTCACTCTGTCTCGTTCCATTCTCTCTACATGTCCAAACCACCTCAACAACCCCTCCTCAGCTCTCTGGACAATCGTTTTGGTAATCCCGCACCTCCTCCTAATTTCCAAACTCCGAATTCTCTGCATTATATTCACACCACACATTGACCTCAGACATGACATCTCCACTGCCTCCAGCCTTCTCCTCGTTGCAACATTCATCACCCATGCTTCACACCCATATAAGAGCGTTGGTATAACTATACTCTCATACATTCCCTCTTTACTTCCATGGACAAGGTTCTTTGTCTCCACAGACTCCGAAGTGCTCCACTCACCCTTTTCCCCTCATCAATTCTATGATTCACCTCATCCTTCATAGACCCATCCGCCGACATGTCCACTCCCAAATATCTGAATACATTCACCTCCTCCATACTCTCTCCCTCCAATCTGATATCCAATCTTTCGTCACCTATTCTTTTTGTTATCCTCATCACCTTACTCTTTCCTATATTCACTTTCAATTTTCTTCTTTTACACACCCTACCAAATTCATCCACCAACCTCTGCAGCTTCTCTTCAGAATCTCCCAAAAGCACAGTGTCATCAGCAAAAAGCAACTGTGACAACTCCCACTTTGTATTTGCTTCTTTATCTTTTAGCCCAACACCTCTTGCCAAGACCCTCGCATTCACTTCTCTTACAACCCCATCTATAAATATATTGAACAACCACGGTGACATCACACATCCTTGTCTAAGGCCCACTTTTACTGGGAAATAGTCCCCTTCCCTCCTACACACTCTAACCTGAGCCTCACTATCCTCATAAAAACTCTTCACTGCTTTCAGTAACCTTCCTCCTATTCCATACACCTGCAACATCTGCCACATTGCCCCTATCTACCCTATCATACGCCTTTTCCAAATCCATAAATGCCACAAAAACATCTTTACCCTTATCCAAATACTGTTCACCTATATGTTTCACTGTAAACACTTGGTCTACACACCCCCTACCTTTCCTAAAGCCCCCTTGTTCATCTGCTATCCTGCTTTCTGTTTTACTCTTAATTCTTTCAATAATAACTCTACCATACACTTTACCAGGTACACTCAACAGACTTATTCCCCTATAATTTTTGCACTCTCTTTTGTCCCCTTTGCCTTTATACAAAGGAACAATACACGCTCTCTGCCAATCCCTAGGTACCTTACCCTCTTCCATACATTTATTAAATAATAGCACCAACCACTCCAAAATTATATCCCCACCTGCTTTTAACATTTCTATCTTTATCCCATCAATCCCAGCTGCCTTACCCCCTTTCATTCTACCCACTGCCTCACGAACTTCCCCTACACCCACAACTGGCTCTTCCACACTCCTACAAGATGTTATTCCTCCTTGCCCTACACACGAAATCACAGCTTCCCTGTCTTCATCAACATTTAACAAATCCTCAAAATATTCTCTCCATCTTCCCGATACCTCTAACTCTCCATTTAATAACTCTCCTCTCCTATTTTTAACTGTCAAATCCATTTGTTCTCTAGGCTTCCTCAACTTATTAATCTCATTCCAAAACTTTTTCTTATTTTCAACAAAATTTGCTGTGGCTTTATCAATACAAATTCTAGGACAAAGTATGAAGACAGTAGAACTATATACAAAAGATGAGGTAATCACTCCCTCAACCTTGGAGTTGGTGTGTTCAGCACCGAAGTCGTTGAATTCTGGAAGAATTAGCTTCAGGAGTTAAGTCAGACACTGGAAGAATTAGCTTCAGGAGTTAAGTCAGACACTGGAAGAATTAGCTTCAGGAGTTAAGTCAGACACAGGAAGAATTAGCTTCAGGAGTTAAGTCAGACACAGGAAGAATTAGCTTCAGGAGTTAAGTCAGACACTGGAAGAATTAGCCTCAGGAGTTAAGTCAGACACAGGAAGAATTAGCTTCAGGAGTTAAGTCAGACACAGGAAGAATTAGCTTCAGGAGTTAAGTCAGACACAGGAAGAATTAGCTTCAGGAGTTAAGGCAGACACAGGAAGAATTAGCTTCAGGAGTTAAGTCAGACACTGGAAGAATTAGCTTCAGGAGTTAAGTCAGACACAGGAAGAATTAGCTTCAGGAGTTAAGTCAGACACAGGAAGAATTAGCTTCAGGAGTTAAGTCAGACACAGGAAGAATTAGCTTCAGGAGCTAAGGCAGACACAGGAAGAATTAGCTTCAGGAGTTAAGGCAGACACAGGAAGAATTAGCTTCAGGAGTTAAGGCAGACACAGGAAGAATTAGCTTCAGGAGTTAAGTCAGACACAGGAAGAATTAGCTTCAGGAGTTAAGGCAGACACAGGAAGAATTAGCTTCAGGAGTTAAGTCAGACACAGGAAGAACTAGCTTCAGGAGCTAAGTCAGGGGCAGAAAGAATTACCTTCAGGAGTTAAGTCAGACACAGGAAGAATTAGCTTCAGGAGTTAAGGCAGACACAGGAAGAATTAGCTTCAGGAGTTAAGTCAGACACAGGAAGAATTAGCTTCAGGAGTTAAGTCAGACACAGGAAGAATTAGCTTCAGGAGTTAAGGCAGACACAGGAAGAATTAGCTTCAGGAGCTAAGGCAGACACAGGAAGAATTAGCTTAAGGAGTTAAGGCAGACACAGGAAGAATTAGCTTCAGGAGTTAAGGCAGACACAGGAAGAATTAGCTTCAGGAGTTAAGTCAGACACAGGAAGAATTAGCTTCAGGAGTTAAGGCAGACACAGGAAGAATTAGCTTCAGGAGTTAAGTCAGACACAGGAAGAACTAGCTTCAGGAGCTAAGTCAGGGGCAGAAAGAATTACCTTCAGGAGTTAAGTCAGACACAGGAAGAATTAGCTTCAGGAGTTAAGGCAGACACAGGAAGAATTAGCTTAAGGAGTTAAGGCAGACACAGGAAGAATTAGCTTCAGGAGTTAAGTCAGACACAGGAAGAATTAGCTTCAGGAGTTAAGGCAGACACAGGAAGAATTAGCTTCAGGAGTTAAGTCAGACACAGGAAGAACTAGCTTCAGGAGCTAAGTCAGGGGCAGAAAGAATTACCTTCAGGAGTTAAGTCAGACACAGGAAGAATTAGCTTCAGGAGTTAAGGCAGACACAGGAAGAATTAGCTTCAGGAGTTAAGTCAGACACAGGAAGAATTAGCTTCAGGAGTTAAGGCAGACACAGGAAGAATTAGCTTCAGGAGTTAAGTCAGACACAGGAAGAAATAGCTTCAGGAGCTAAGTCAGGGGCAGAAAGAATTACCTTCAGGAGTTAAGTCAGACACAGGAAGAATTAGCTTCAGGAGCTAAGGCAGACACAGGAAGAATTAGCTTCAGGAGTTAAGTCAGACACAGGAAGAATTAGCTTCAGGAGTTAAGTCAGACACAGGAAGAATTAGCTTCAGGAGTTAAGGCAGACACTGGAAGAATTAGCTTCAGGAGTTAAGTCAGACACTGGAAGAATTAGCTTTAGGAGTTAAGGCAGACACAGGAAGAATTAGCTTCAGGAGTTAAGGCAGACACAGGAAGAATTAGCTTCAGGAGTTAAGTCAGACACTGGAAGAATTAGCTTCAGGAGTTAAGGCAGACACAGGAAGAATTAGCTTCAGGAGTTAAGTCAGACACAGGAAGAATTAGCTTCAGGAGTTAAGTCAGACACAGGAAGAATTAGCTTCAGGAGTTAAGTCAGACACTGGAAGAATTAGCTTCAGGAGTTAAGGCAGACACAGGAAGAATTAGCTTCAGGAGTTAAGTCAGACACAGGAAGAATTAGCTTCAGGAGTTAAGTCAGACACTGGAAGAATTACCTTCAGGAGTTAAGTCAGACACAGGAAGAATTAGCTTCAGGAGTTAAGTCAGACACTGGAAGAATTAGCTTCAGGAGTTAAGGCAGACACAGGAAGAATTACTTTCAGGAGTTAAGTCAGACACAGGAAGAATTAGCTTCAGGAGTTAAGTCAGACACTGGAAGAATTAGCTTCAGGAGTTAAGGTAGACACAGGAAGAATTAGCTTCAGGAGCTAAGTCAGGGGCAGGAAGAATTAGCTTCAGGAGCTAAGTCAGGGGCAGGAAGAATTAGCTTCAAGGCACAGCTAGTTAATAACATAAAGTTTCCAGTTCTCTTATAATATATTTAAAATGGGACTTTAAACATTTATAGCTGACTGAAACCTTTTCCATTTATATAGGTAAATTAATCCCTTGATAATAGAAGTAAGTTTGAATATTACCATAATGGTGTTTGACTTGCAAGATTATTTTTATATTTAGTTTGAGAGGCTTCATCTGTAGAGGACATGTAGCGACTAGGAGCACGGGAAACAATGGGGTTCGATCCAAGGACGGGGAAGGACATGTTCAACTCCTTGGATGGTTGCTCCCTCACTAGCACCAAGGAGCCTTTATTCCTTGAGGCGTTGAAATGATGGACTCAGTAATTTCTTAATTGTTCAATACGGAGAAACATGTGTATGTCTCTACTCACTGATATAACTTGTTCCTGTGTTTGTTGTGTTTGTTGAGTTGCAATCTTGGGAACGATGTTTGTAAACACTGACTACGTCAAGACTGTTCATTAACACTGACTATGTCGTGGGTGTCTTTCGTAGATTGGGTATAATAATACAGACGAGCTTGGTTGGTAACTTACTGTATTGAAGGTAATATATGGGGGAATTCTCAGAGCCCTAGCCTGTGCCTGTCTACACACTGACTGTCCGATGGTAACTGAGGTGGAGGGCCGAGAGGCACTCATATTCGAAGACTGACCTTTGACATGGGCTAACGGTTGATCACGTGAACAGTGTATGACTCAGGCGTGATCACTGAAAGCAGTAACGGTTATAAGCTACTATGTACTATCACTGAACTTGCAGTGACAGCTCGGCTACATTATGTATGTCGTCCCGACATACAGCTAATACAAACTGAAGGCAACAGGCGTACGGCTCTGGGCTGATTCTATACAATGTCAAAGTACACAACAGTTGAACATTATACTACACATGGATATTATCGTGATGAAATTCAATCTATGTACATTACTATATGATATATCATGATTCATAGGAATTAATGAGCTCAATACTAGAATCTAATAATAAAAGGGATAACAAAAATTTTGATCGATTTATCGATCTGTCTTCATGTGATCTACGAATTCTGAGAAAATATATTTACAAGGAAGGCAGTAAATAACAGACAAGGTAGATCTGGTGCACTCAAATCTATACTGTTAAATCTCTGAATTCGGAGAGAACGTGAACACACACACAAAAAAAAATTCTTGAATAATACTAAGTTGATATTGTAACACACAGTTGAAATACAATTACTACATTATTTATCAATACAGGTTATTTACATTTAACCCCAACTCTGCTAGGGTGAGATTGACATATGCTGAATGATTATCATCTCTGGGTGGATCAAACTCTGTTACAATTGGTAACTCAATTTCTGATTGAGGAGGATCTACACTGGTATCCACAAATGATACTTTAGGATTTCTCAATGCTTGTCGTGTACGTAGGGAATAACGACATTCAGGTTGATCATCTGACTGATCATTAGAGGTAGAGGGTACAGCAACAGGAGAATTGTCAGAGTCTGTCTTGCTTGTCTGGTTGTCAGGGTTGTCAGGGATCTCGTCCTCATCGCAAACTAACTTCATATGATCTAAATGTGATTCTTTAAACTGACCCGTACTAATTTCTCTAACTTTATACTTATTGCCATTAATATGTTCTACTACTTGGTAAGGACCAACAAACTTTTGGTCGAGTTTTGGCATTGCCGAAGTTTTGTTAGTTAGTCAACATAACTCTCAAACCTACTTTAACTTTGGTCGGTTTGGCTCGAGTGTTAGTTACTCTTGTAAATTCTGCTGTTGACTTATGAAGTGTTTCACGGATTCGTCTGAAAACACTCTGAGCTTGACTGGTACGAACTGCTAAAAAATCATCAGGATTGTAAGTCGGTTTCGGATTAGAATATAATAACTCATAAGGCAAACGCTTGTCAACACCGTACAATGCATAATGTGGGGTGTCACCTATAGAAGCATTATAAGCAGAATTTATTGCACACTGTACATCAGGTATAACTTCATCCCAGGTTGCACTATTGGGATTGATGGTTGCTCTCAAGACGTCAAGGACTTTCTTATTAGTTCTTTCCGCTAAACCATTACTGGCAGGATGGTGAGGGACAATGGTCGATTTTGTAATCTTGTACAAAGTACACAAGTTTTCTAGGATCTCATTACAAAATTCACATCCATTATCTGTTATGAGGGACTTAGGAGTGCTTTCTTACTGAAGGAAATAACAGGCTCGGTGGAGTGGATTGAACTCTCCCCAGTTGAAATAAGTAACACTATAACACAAAATACTAGCATGGAAGAACTGATCGTACATGCAATAATTTACAAAGGTTACTGTCAACTAGGATATTATCACTATCTGGAACACAACAACAACAGACACTCTAGTGAGCACTAGCCACAGAAACGTCTTTTTGCATGGCTTGTGACATCAGCAAGAGATGGCATAACTCATTGCAAGTAGTCTTTCTTCAACAAGGCGTCCCCTGGGGAGGAACTATCACTTGAACAAGAGCCATCACAGGGATAGTACACTATCCTGCGTGCAATTATGACTGGATTCCAGACAGGAGTGACAGTTTTACTAGTGCCTGACCGCTCGGCTACGTTAATAGGTAATGCACATAGCTATAAGGACTGAATCTGTACTTCACATTCTGCAGCACTGTTATAACTCTCAGATACAAGCTGTGAGAACAAACATATTGCTCAAGAGCTAGATACTGTCTGTCAGTTGGTAAGGAACTATTAGGAATGTCTGCAGGGGCAGTTTGAACATTAGAAGACTGAATGCCGTCATTTGCTACAGTACTTGGAGATATGGGAGACATAATTGCAAGGAATTTGCACGAAACTAATAAACAACAGTTCCTTTGATTTTTGTTTTGAACTGTGCTAAAAAGGTATATTGAACTGGCAAAATGCACAAATTTTGAGTACAAAGAGAGAGAATTTTAATGATGAATTTTCTCGTATTATTTTGCTGAGGAGGACGACAATTGTTGGCCCAAATAAATATATATATATTTTTTTTTTTTTAACTTTTTTCGTGTATGTTTTTTTTTTCACGTGGTTGAATTCATTCCATGAATAAAAAATGTTTGACAACAAACTAACCAAAACAAGAGAAGAAATAAAGCTTGGAGTAATAAGAAGCAGCGACATCACAAGTACCAAACAATGGCAAAAAGACGATAATATACTGGACAGGCTACAGAGAGAGAGAGAGAGAGAGAGAGAGAGAGAGAGAGAGAGAGGTTACCAGACTCCAACCATCACTTAAAAACAAACCATAGGAAGAAAACTCATTGTAATCAACCTTTTATGTGTCTCAGGAAACGGAGACTACGAGGAAGTCTGATCCGAATACGAGGGAACTATCCGAACTGCTGAATTAGTCTACGACTCGATACAATGGAATGAAATTTCAAGGTTGAAGATGCAACACAAACTAATGCAATGTTTTTCTGCAAATGGAATAGTAGAAGAATGGAATAAATGTGGTTGTAGTCCATGAATTCCATCGGCTTTCATCTTTTCTATAAATTCCAGACTATTTTTCGAAAATGGTATGGGGTATTTTTCCCCCTGTTTTCATGACATCAGTAAACGGAGATGTGGATAGCAAGAAGAGAGCCTTCTGGTTTTCTATCCTTGCCTCATACACCTAGATACTGCACGACAGTCCTTCATATAGAAAAAAAGTAGATAGTTCTTCTCAACAGAACCTCGTTGTGGACTTCCCAAGCCCTCTGCTATTTTCCTCTCTCATGTACTCGTACGTAGTCTCTCATGTACTCGTACGTAGTCTCTCATGTACTCGTACGTAGTCTCTCATGTACTCGTACGTAGTCTCTCATGTACTCGTACGTAGTCTCTCATGTACTCGTACGTAGTCTCTCATGTACTCGTACGTAGTCTCTCATGTACTCGTACGTAGTCTCTCATGTACTCGTACGTAGTCTCTCATGTACTCGTACGTAGTCTCTCATGTACTCGTACGTAGTCTCTCATGTACTCGTACGTAGTCTCTCATGTACTCGTACGTAGTCTCTCATGTACTCGTACGTAGTCTCTCATGTACTCGTACGTAGTCTCTCATGTACTCGTACGTACTCTCTCATGTACTCGTACGTAGTCTCTCATGTACTCGTACGTACTCTCTCATGTACTCGTACGTAGTCTCTCATGTACTCGTACGTACTCTCTCATGTACTCGTACGTACTCTCTCATGTACTCGTACGTAGTCTCTCATGTACTCGTACGTAGTCTCTCATGTACTCGTACGTAGTCTCTCATGTACTCGTACGTAGTCTCTCATGTACTCGTACGTAGTCTCTCATGTACTCGTACGTAGTCTCTCATGTACTCGTACGTAGTCTCTCATGTACTCGTACGTAGTCTCTCATGTACTCGTACGTAGTCTCTCATGTACTCGTACGTACTCTCTCATGTACTCGTACGTAGTCTCTCATGTACTCGTACGTACTCTCTCATGTACTCGTACGTACTTCTCATGTACTCGTACGTAGTCTCTCATGTACTCGTACGTAGTCTCTCATGTACTCGTACATCCTCTCATGTACTCGTATGTAGTCTCTCATGTACTCGTACGTAGTCTCTCATGTACTCGTACGTAGTCTCTCATGTACTCGTATGTAGTCTCTCATGTACTCGTACGTAGTCTCTCATGTACTCGTACGTACTCTCTCATGTACTCGTACGTAGTCTCTCATGTACTCGTACGTATCTCTCATGTACTCGTACGTATCTCTCATGTACTCGTACGTAGTCTCTCATGTACTCGTACGTAGTCTCTCATGTACTCGTACGTAGTCTCTCATGTACTCGTACGTAGTCTCTCATGTACTCGTACGTAGTCTCTCATGTACTCGTACGTAGTCTCTCATGTACTCGTACGTAGTCTCTCATGTACTCGTACGTAGTCTCTCATGTACTCGTACGTAGTCTCTCATGTACTCGTACGTACTCTCTCATGTACTCGTACGTACTCTCTCATGTACTCGTACGTAGTCTCTCATGTACTCGTACGTAGTCTCTCGTACTCGTACGTAGTCTCTCATGTACTCGTACGTAGTCTCTCATGTACTGTACGTAGTCTCTCATGTACTCGTACGTAGTCTCTCATGTACTCGTACGTAGTCTCTCATGTACTCGTACGTAGTCTCTCATGTACTCGTACGTAGTCTCTCATGTACTCGTACGTACTCTCTCATGTACTCGTACGTAGTATCTCATGTACTCGTACGTATCTCTCATGTACTCGTACGTACTTCTCATGTACTCGTACGTAGTCCTCATGTACTCGTACGTAGTCTCTCATGTACTCGTACATACTCTCTCATGTACTCGTATGTAGTCTCTCATGTACTCGTACGTAGTCTCTCATGTACTCGTACGTAGTCTCTCATGTACTCGTATGTAGTCTCTCATGTACTCGTACGTAGTCTCTCATGTACTCGTACGTAGTCTCTCATGTACTCGTACGTAGTCTCTCATGTACTCGTACGTAGTCTCTCATGTACTCGTACGTAGTCTCTCATGTACTCGTACGTAGTCTCTCATGTACTCGTACGTAGTCTCTCATGTACTCGTACGTAGTCTCTCATGTACTCGTACGTAGTCTCTCATGTACTCGTACGTAGTCTCTCATGTACTCGTACGTAGTCTCTCATGTACTCGTACTTACTCTCTCTGCTCCTCCACAAACTAGTTTCCACTTACCCCTATTATGTTTATTCATGTCATATAACGTCTTTACTCACCTCTGCTCTTCTCCACTAACTCTTTTTAAAGTAGTGTTTATTATGCCTAAAAAGAAGTGCGCAAGAGACCAAGAAGTTAAGTATGAGATGTGTTATATCTCGGAATAAGTTGATTGAAGGGAGTGAGGTGAGCATGTTGCATGTATCACCACTACTGAGAGGTGAGCATGTTGCATGTATCACCACTACTGAGATGTGAGCATGTTGCATGTATCACTACTACTGAGATGTGAGCATGTTGCATGTATCACCACTACTGAGAGGTGAGCATGTTGCATGTATCACCACTACTGAGAGGTGAGCATGTTGCATGTATCACCACTACTGAGATGTGAGCATGTTGCATGTATCACTACTACTGAGATGTGAGCATGTTGCATGTATCACCACTACTGAGAGGTGAGCATGTTGCATGTATCACCACTACTGAGATGTGAGCATGTTGCATGTATCACCACTACTGAGATGTGAGCATGTTGCATGCATCACCACTACTGAGAGGTGAGCATGTTGCATGTATCACCACTACTGAGAGGTGAGCATGTTGCATGTATCACCACTACTGAGATGTGAGCATGTTGCATGTATCACTACTACTGATATGTGAGCATGTTGCATGTATCACCACTACTGAGAGGTGAGCATGTTGCATGTATCACCACTACTGAGATGTGAGCATGTTGCATGTATCACCACTACTGAGATGTGAGCATGTTGCATGTATCACCACTACTGAGATGTGAGCATGTTGCATGTATCACCACTACTGAGAGGTGAGCATGTTGCATGTATCACCACTACTGAGAGGTGAGCATGTTGCATGTATCACCACTACTGAGATGTGAGCATGTTGCATGTATCACCACTACTGAGATGTGAGCATGTTTCATGTATCACCACTACTGAGAGGTGAGCATGTTGCATGTATCACCACTACTGAGAGGTGAGCATGTTGCATGTATCACCACTACTGAGATGTGAGCATGTTGCATGCATCACCACTACTGAGAGGTGAGCATGTTGCATGTATCACCACTACTGAGAGGTGAGCATGTTGCATGTATCACCACTACTGAGATGTGAGCATGTTGCATGTATCACCACTATTGAGAGGTGAGCATGTTGCATGTATCACCACTACTGAGAGTTGAGCATGTTGCATGTATCACCACTATTGAGAGGTGAGCATGTTGCATGTATCACCACTACTGAGAGGTGAGCATGTTGCATGTATCACCACTACTGAGAGGTGAGCATGTTGCATGTATCACCACTACTGAGATGTGAACATGTTGCATGTATCACCACTACTGAGAGGTGAGCATGTTGCATGTGTCACCACTACTGAGATGTGAGCATGTTGCATGTATAATTTCTACTGAGATGTGAGCATGTTGCATGTATCACCACTACTGAGATGTGAGCATGTTGCATGTATCACCACTACTGAGAGGTGAGAATGTTGCATGTATCACCACTACTGAGATGTGAGCATGTTGCATGTATCACCACTATTGAGAGGTGAGCATGTTGCATGTATCACCACTACTGAGATGTGTGCATGTTGCATGTATCACCACTACTGAGATGTGAGCATGTTGCATGTATCACCACTACTGAGATGTGAGCATGTTGCATGTATCACCACTACTGATAGGTGAGCATGTTGCATGTATCACCACTACTGAGATGTGGCATGTTGCATGTATCACCACTACTGAGATGTGGCATGTTGCATGTATCACCACTACTGAGATGTGAGCATGTTGCATGTATCACCACTACTGAGATGTGAGCATGTTGCATGTATCACCACTACTGATAGGTGAGCATGTTGCATGTATCACCACTACTGAGATGTGAGCATGTTGCATGTATCACCACTACTGAGATGTGAGCATGTTGCATGTATCACCACTACTGAGATGTGAGCATGTTGCATGTATCACCACTACTGAGAGGTGAGCATGTTGCATGTACCACTACTGAGAGGTGAGCATGTTGCATGTATCACCACTACTGAGATGTGAGCATGTTGCATGTATCACCACTACTGAGATGTGAGCATGTTGCATGTATCACCACTACTGAGATGTGAGCATGTTGCATGTATCACCACTACTGAGATGTGAGCATGTTGCATGTATCACCACTACTGAGATGTGAGCATGTTGCATGTATCACCACTACTGAGATGGGTGTCACCGTCAGACTCTCATCATAGACATTAGACAAGAGTTTCTTGCAATGTTGAAGGATTCCGCAACATTTTTCAACCCCACACATTCATGAGGTTGGAATTCCTTAGAGTTCAGAGGTAGTATATTGGTATTTTCATTATCTGGTCATTTAGGAAGTCTAGCCATATCGAGGAGATAATAATTTGGAGACACCTGTAATTTTTGTGAAGATGGTTATTTAGAGAGCATGTCATTTTTGGAAATGGATATTAGGCATTTTTTTTTCTAAATCCGTATATGCCAAAACTTCGTGGGCACTGAGACCATTTTGATCTTGAACATTTTTATAAGTAGCTATTGGGAACATGTGTAGCACAAAACTATATTCTTGTTTGATGAGCTGGAGACTGAAGTAACTTGGAACTCCAGAGAACTGATGCTTCAAAAAATTAAGAAACCAACGAATTACAACTTTTAAGGAACCTCACGTATCTTCCTCACCGGTGAGAACACACCAGTGAGCTTCACAAGCACTAGAGACTTCAGACGTGCAAGAATTTGTTCCCACTAGAGCCTTCAGACGTGCAAGAATTTGTTCCCACTAGAGCCTTCAGACGTGCAAGAATTTGTTCCCACTAGAGCCTTCAGACGTGCAAGTATTTGTTCCCACTAGAGCCTTCAGACGTGCAAGAATTTGTTCTCTTTAGTGACGTTGGAGCCTTCAGCTTGTCATTAAGAAGCTTTGTCATGACGGTATTTACCACGAAGGAGACGTGAACTTCATCGTTCATATAAACCTGGTAATACCGTTGATGAATTACCAAAAAGTTAAGACATCTTCTAGATCCAACAAGTAACAGAAACTTAACATAAATAAGCAGAAATCTGAATAGGGACCAGTCGATATGAGTCAGTGTCATTCACCAGGTGTTTGTAAACAATGAGTTGCTTATAATCTTTCAGTTTCACCTCTGGGGAAATTGTTCGTCAAATTAAGAGAAATATTTAATAATGTTGTCACTTCTTAATTAACTTTGGGACTCTGACGCTCGACGCAAAAAGATCTGGCAAGACTAAATTATCAAAGATATGAGAACGAAATCTTGCATTAGGAAATTACAAGTTAATCAATATTTGAAAGCATTTTGCAATCCTTTGTGAGAACCTTATGACCGCAGGTGTACTGGTGAGAACCTTGTGACCGCAGGTGTGCTGGTGAGAACCTTGTGACCGCAGGTGTGCTGGTGAGAACCTTGTGACCGCAGGTGTACTGGTGAGAACCTTGTGACCGCAGGTGTGCTGGTGAGAACCTTGTGACCGCAGGTGTGCTGGTGAGAACCTTGTGACCGCAGGTGTGCTGGTGAGAACCTTGTGACCGCAGGTGTACTGGTGAGAACCTTGTGACCGCAGGTGTACTGGTGAGAACCTTGTGACCGCAGGTGTACTGGTGAGAACCTTGTGACTGCAGGTGTACTGGTGAGAACCTTGTGACCGCAGGTGTACTGGTGAGAACCTTGTGACCGCAGGTGTACTGGTGAGAACCTTGTGACCGCAGGTGTACTGGTGAGAACCTTGTGACCGCAGGTGTACTGGTGAGAACCTTGTGACCGCAGGTGTACTGGTGAGAACCTTGTGACCGCAGGTGTGCTGGTGAGAACCTTGTGACCGCAGGTGTGCTGGTGAGAACCTTGTGACCGCAGGTGTACTGGTGAGAACCTTGTGACCGCAGGTGTGCTGGTGAGAACCTTGTGACCGCAGGTGTACTGGTGAGAACCTTGTGACCGCAGGTGTACTGGTGAGAACCTTGTGACTGCAGGTGTACTGGTGAGAACCTTGTGACCGCAGGTGTACTGGTGAGAACCTTGTGACCGCAGGTGTACTGGTGAGAACCTTGTGACCGCAGGTGTGCTGGTGAGAACCTTGTGACCGCAGGTGTGCTGGTGAGAACCTTGTGACCGCAGGTGTACTGGTGAGAACCTTGTGACCGCAGGTGTGCTGGTGAGAACCTTGTGACCGCAGGTGTACTGGTGAGAACCTTGTGACCGCAGGTGTACTGGTGAGAACCTTGTGACTGCAGGTGTACTGGTGAGAACCTTGTGACCGCAGGTGTACTGGTGAGAACCTTGTGACCGCAGGTGTACTGGTGAGAACCTTGTGACCGCAGGTGTACTGGTGAGAACCTTGTGACCGCAGGTGTACTGGTGAGAACCTTGTGACCGCAGGTGTACTGGTGAGAACCTTGTGACCGCAGGTGTACTGGTGAGAACCTTGTGACCGCAGGTGTGCTGGTGAGAACCTTGTGACCGCAGGTGTACTGGTGAGAACCTTGTGACCGCAGGTGTGCTGGTGAGAACCTTGTGACCGCAGGTGTGCTGGTGAGAACCTTGTGACCGCAGGTGTACTGGTGAGAACCTTGTGACCGCAGGTGTACTGGTGAGAACCTTGTGACCGCAGGTGTGCTGGTGAGAACTTTGTGACCGCAGGTGTACTGGTGAGAACCTTGTGACCGCAGGTGTACTGGTGAGCACCTTGTGACTGCAGGTGTACTGGTGAGAACCTTGTGACCGCAGGTGTACTGGTGAGAACCTTGTGACCGCAGGTGTGCTGGTGAGAACCTTGGGACCGCAGGTGTACTGGTGAGAACCTTGTGACCGCAGGTGTACTGGTGAGAACCTTGTGACTGCAGGTGTACTGGTGAGAACCTTGTGACCGCAGGTGTACTGGTGAGAACCTTGTGACCGTAGGTGTGCTGGTGAGAACCTTGTGACCGCAGGTGTGCTGGTGAGAACCTTGTGACCGCAGGTGTGGTGGCAGGAAGGGTGACTGGTGTCAGAGTGCTGGTTATTCTGGAGAGTTGCTGGAGGCTGTGATAGACACACTGATGTTGATACTTCCCACAACACCTACATCACAGGGCTGTGACCCAGTGTCTGTATAGTCTTACTTCTTGCTGGTGATCACCAGCTACTGAGTACTACTTCTTGCTGGTGATCACCAGCTACTGAGTACTACTTCTTGCTGGTGATCACCAGCTACTGAGTACTACTTCTTGCTGGTGATCACCAGCTACTGAGTACTACTTCTTGCTGGTGATCACCAGCTACTGAGTACTACTTCTTGCTGGTGATCACCAGCTACTGAGTACTACTTCTTGCTGGTGATCACCAGCTACTGAGTACTGCTTCTTGCTGGTGATCACCAGCTACTGAGTACTACTTCTTGCTGGTGATCACCAGCTACTACAACCACCAGAGTAACAGTGACTGACAACAGTGTCATGATGACTGGTCTAAGCTACGGTAACTCCAGTGAGTGCCAGCTGCCTGCCTGTTTCACTCAACCCCTGGGTTATCACTAAGTGGAAGGTCGTCCATTATAACAATTTGGCCTGGTTTCTCTTTATTACCTCAGCTGTTACTCTCATACTCTCTCTCTCTCTCTCGCCTCTCTCTCTCTCTTTTTCTCTCTCTCCTCTCTCTCTCTCTCTCTCTCTCTCTCTCTCTCTCTCTCTCTCTCTCTCTCTCTCTCTCTCTCTCTCTCTCTCTCTCTCTCTCTCTCTCTCCTCTCTCTCTCTCTCTCTCTCTCTCTCTCTCTCTCTCTCTCTCTCTCTCTCTCTCTCTCTCTCTCTCTCTCTCTCTCTCTCTCTCTCTCTCTCTCTCTCTCATACCACTGTGCTCTTCTGTCCGACAAAAATCCGGATTATTTCACCGTCACCAGTTTTTTCTCGGTGATAATGAAATTATCGGCGCCTCATGAATGTTCTCTGTGAGTTCTGATGGAGGTGGGTATTAATTCCTCGCCTTATCTTGTGCCTCGTATCATTCATTTGAGTACGACGCCTCTGGCACTGCATTTGATCACTCACATTAGCAGTTAGTGTCACATTAGTGCCATCAGCTTCCCTTACGTTACTCCTAATACTCTTGCACATAGCAGTGCGATTATTGTCCCCTTTGCAACATTTCCTAGAAGGGGAACGATTTAGTGCAACTCTCTTTTGCAATGTGTTTCCTTAAACATCTTACACAGCTGCCAAGTTCTTCTACAATGTTTAGATAAACATAATTGGGCGAACACGTCTTTTCAGTTGGATTAAATTTATTCTCAGGTTCTGAAACCCGATATCTTCCTATATTTATTCCATTGTGATGAATCCTGTTTACCTGAGGTTGCTTTCCACTTGGGAAGTCTTGTGTTTCAGGAGGTGAGAAAGATAGGTCAGGTAAGGTTCTCCAGGAAACAGGACAAGTGTTTCCTGACGAGAAGAAACACCTGTTACCATAACACTCCTAATAGCTTGACTTGTTTGAAGCTGACATATTAAATCTTGAAGGCCTACTATAATTACTTCACTTCTGGGGTGTTAATTCCAATATTCAATAGTTTTACAGCTTCGTTTATATGATGGCGCTCAACACCCAGGCAGCATCGTCTAAGTCCATTTCCTAGCGTTTTAAGAGAGCTTTCTAAATTCATTGTAACTTTGAAAGCTAATATAATTATGTTTAAGAGTTTTAACTGATTGTTTATGCTCCTGCAAGTCATTCTTAAGAGTGAAGACTAACACTGAACCTGTTCTCAGGTGCTGAAGACTAACACTGAACCTGTTCTCGGGTGCTGAAGACTAACACTGAACCTGTTCTCGGGTGCTGAAGACTAACACTGAACCTGTTCTCGGGTGCTGAAGACTAACACTGAACCTGTTCTCGGGTGCTGAAGACTAACAATGAACCTGTTCTCAGGTGCTGAAGACTAACACTGAACCTGTTCTCAGGTGCTGAATACTAACACTGAACCTGTTCTCGGGTGCTGAAGACTAACACTGAACCTGTTCTCGGGTGCTGAAGACTAATACTGAACCTGTTCGCAGGTGCTGAAGACTAACACTGAACCTGTTCTCAGGTGCTGAAGACTAACACTGAACCTGTTCTCAGGTGCTGAAGACTAACACTGAACCTGTTTTCAGGTGCTGAAGACTAACACTGAACCTGTTCTCAGGTGCTGAAGACTAACACTGAACCTGTTCTCAGGTGCTGAAGACTAACACTGAACCTGTTCTCGGGTGCTGAAGACTAACACTGAACCTGTTCTCGGGTGCTGAAGACTAATACTGAACCTGTTCTCAGGTGCTGAAGACTAACACTGAACCTGTTCTCAGGTGCTGAAGACTAACACTGAACCTTTTCTCAGGTGCTGAAGACTAACACTGAACCTGTTCTCAGGTGCTGAAGACTAACACTGAACCTGTTCTCAGGTGCTGAAGACTAACACTGAACCTGTTCTCAGGTGCTGAAGACTAACACTGAACCTGTTCTCAGGTGCTGAAGACTAACACTGAACCTGTTCTCAGGTGCTGAAGACTAACACTGAACCTGTTCTCAGGTGCTGAAGACTAACACTGAACCTGTTCTCAGGTGCTGAAGACTAACACTGAACCTGTTGTTTCATCACCAATGAAATCTGCGACTCAAACCTCTTATAAAAAGTTTTCAATGCCTCTTAATTTTTCTGTTATTTCACTGGTGGTGGTGGTTGAATAACCAGCAGCAGCAGCAGTAACAGTGGTAACAGGAAGGATGAGGTAATAGCAATATTAATAGTAACGGTCGTACCAGTGGCGGAAGTAATAGCAGAGATTGAAACAGTGGTGATAGAATTTGTAACAGTAATAGCAACAGTAGCACAAGAGAGGAGCACTGCGGATCTTCTCGTACTGGGCGAGACAGAAGAAGAGAGAAGAGAGTAAATTACATTTCAAGAAGTTGGAGATTAAAGTACCTGGAGACTCTGGCAACTGTGTCCAAGGAGGCCCAGACGAACCCCAGTAGGCCTACTAGCCCAAGCCAGGAAAGACAGAAAGATAGAGGAAAGACCAAAGAGAGGGAAATCAAAGAAAATACAGAAGCCAGGTCAAGAGGAAACAAGAGGAGCCATGTAAGAGTTTGTTTTGCCTCATGGACTTTTATTTTGATCATGGTAATAACAAGAGTAATCTTATAAATTTGTTCTCTTCCGAAATCATCCATTTTTCTTCGAAGCGTCACAGACCATTCCTCAGTCGGTCCTTTGGTATATTATTCCTGATATTCAGTTTTTTTGCTCTGTGGATACTGAACTATTTACCTACATATATCAACTTTTTTGTTAATCTTCAGAACCAAAGTGACATGACTATCTTCGATTTTTCTTAACCTGGCTTTCCAATTTCATGGGAAGTCGAAGACTGTTGATGTCTGGTGACCATCAACTGTCAAATGTTAGTCACAGTTTTAGTCCGGATGTTTTCTACTGTAGCAGAGGTTAGTAGAAGCGAGATAGTCAACAACAGTAAGTTAGTCAACAGTAAGGTGGTTGACAACAGTAAGGTGGTTAACAACAGTAAGGTGGTTGACAACAGTAATGTGGTTAACAACAGTAAGGTGGTTAACAACAGTAAGGTGGTTAACAACAGTAAGGAGGTTGACAACAGTAATGTGGTTAACAACAGTAAGGTGGTTGACAACAGTAATGTGGTAAACAACAGTAAGGTGGTTAACAACAGTAAGGTGGTGAACAACAGTAAGGTGGTTGACAACAGTAAGGTGGTTAACAACAGTAAGGTGGTTAACAACAATAAGGTGGTTAACAACAGTAAGTTGGTTAACAACAGTAAGGTGGTGAACAACAGTAAGGTGGTTGACAACAGTAAGGTGGTTAACAACAGTAAGGTGGTTAACAACAGTAAGGTGGTTAACAACAGTAAGGTGTTTAACAGCAGTAAGGTGGTTGACAACAGTAAGGTGGTTAACAACAGTAAGGTGGTTGACAACAGTAAGGTGGTTAACAACAATAAGGTGGTTAACAACAGTAAGGTGGTTAACAACAGTAAGGTGGTTAACAACAGTAAGGTGGTTAACAACAGTAAGGTGGTTGACAACAGTAAGGTGGTTGACAACAGTAAGGTGGTTGACAACAGTAAGGTGGTTAACAACAGTAAGGTGGTTAACAACAGTAAGGTGGTTAACAACAGTAAGGTGGTTAACAACAGTAAGGTGGTTGACAACAGTAAGGTGGTTAACAACAGTAAGGTGGTTGACAACAGTAAGGTGGTTAACAACAATAAGGTGGTTAACAACAGTAAGGTGGTTAACAACAGTAAGGTGGTTAACAACAGTAAGGTGGTTAACAACAGTAAGGTGGTTGACAACAGTAAGGTGGTTGACAACAGTAAGGTGGTTAACAACAGTAAGGTGGTTAACAACAGTAAGGTGGTTAACAACAGTAAGGTGGTTAACAACAGTAAGGTGGTTGACAACAGTAAGGTGGTTAACAACAGTAAGGTGGTTAACAACAATAAGGTGGTTAACAGTAAGGTGGTTAACAACAATAAGGTGGTTAACAACATAGGTGGTTAACAACAGTAAGGTGGTTAACAACAGTAAGGTGGTTAACAACAGTAAGGTGGTTAACAACAGTAAGGTGGTTGACAACAGTAAGGTGGTTAACAACAGTAAGGTGGTTAACAACAGTAAGGTGGTTAACAACAGTAAGGTGGTTAACAACAGTAAGGTGGTTAACAACAATAAGGTGGTTAACAGCAGTAAGGTGGTTAACAACAGTAAGGTGGTTAACAACAGTAAGGTGGTTAACAACAGTAAGGCGGTTGACAACAGTAAGGTGGTTGACAACAGTAAGGTGGTTAACAACAGTAAGGTGGTTAACAACAGTAAGGTGGTTAACAACAGTAAGGTGGTTAACAACAGTAAGGTGGTTGACAACAGTAAGGTGGTGAACAACAGTAAGGTGGTTGACAACAGTAAGGTGGTTAACAACAGTAAGGTGGTTAACAACAGTAAGGTGTTAACAACAGTAAGGTGGTTAACAACAGTAAGGTGGTTAACAACAGTAAGGTGGTTAACAACAATAAGGTGGTTAACAACAGTAAGGTGGTTGATAACAGTAAGGTGGTTAACAACAGTAAGGTGGTTAACAACAGTAAGGTGGTTAACAACAGTAAGGTGGTTAACAACAGTAAGGTGGTTGACAACAGTAAGGTGGTTAACAACAGTAAGGTGGTTAACAACAGTAAGGTGGTTGACAACAGTAAGGTGGTTAACAACAGTAAGGTGGTTAACAACAGTAAGGTGGTTAACAACAGTAAGGTGGTTAACAACAGTAAGGTGGTTAACAACAATAAGGTGGTTAACAGCAGTAAGGTGGTAAGTAGGTGGTTAACAACAGTAAGGTGGTTAACAACAGTAGGGCGGTTGACAACAGTAAGGTGGTTGACAACAGTAAGGTGGTTAACAACAGTAAGGTGGTTAACAACAGTAAGGTGGTTAACAACAGTAAGGTGGTTAACAACAGTAAGGTGGTTGACAACAGTAAGGTGGTGAACAACAGTAAGGTGGTTGACAACAGTAAGGTGGTTAACAACAGTAAGGTGGTTAACAACAGTAAGGTGTTAACAACAGTAAGGTGGTTAACAACAGTAAGGTGGTTAACAACAGTAAGGTGGTTAACAACAATAAGGTGGTTAACAACAGTAAGGTGGTTGATAACAGTAAGGTGGTTAACAACAGTAAGGTGGTTAACAACAGTAAGGTGGTTAACAACAGTAAGGTGGTTAACAACAGTAAGGTGGTTGACAACAGTAAGGTGGTTGACAACAGTAAGGTGGTTAACAACAGTAAGGTGGTTAACAACAGTAAGGTGGTTAACAACAGTAAGGTGGTTAACAACAGTAAGGTGGTTGACAACAGTAAGGTGGTTAACAACAGTAAGGTGGTTAACAACAATAAGGTGGTTAACAACAGTAAGGTGGTTAACAACAATAAGGTGGTTAACAACAATAAGGTGGTTAACAACAGTAAGGTGGTTAACAACAGTAAGGTGGTTAACAACAGTAATGTGGTTAACAACAGTAAGGTGGTTAACAACAGTAAGGTGGTTGACAACAGTAAGGTGGTTAACAACAGTAAGGTGGTTAACAACAATAAAGTGGTTAACAACAGTAAGGTGGTTAACAACAGTAAGGTGGTTAACAACAGTAAGGTGGTTAACAACAGTAAGGTGGTTAACAACAATAAGGTGGTTAACAACAGTAAGGTGGTTGACAACAGTAAGGTGGTTAACAACAGTAAGGTGGTTAACAACAGTAAGGTGGTTAACAACAGTAAGGCGGTCAACAACAAGTACACATGTTAGCTCAAGTGAAGAACTGAATCAATATCTCACTTTTGGACTCTCCCACTTCGAAACTGCACTGAGGTCACGGAGTCCCAACCAGCGATCTTTCACCATTGGTCTGCAATATGGCTTTTGTGCAAGTAGAAAGCAATGGCTGCTGTCTGTTTGACTGCAGCCAGTGGAGGATTTGTTGCATACCCACTCACCAAGATATCTAATAGCATAAACCAATATCAGATGATCAGATGATTGCACATGATGTATACATAAGACATAAGACGAAGCTCACAGCTACTTCGCCACTGGTTGCTGAAGTAACTCAAGAAACATACGAGGGGAGGGAAGATGTGTTAGTTCTCTTGCCGTCACCTGCACAGAGATATTATATACATCCAATCCGCAAAAAAAAACATTATTATTTACAAATAAAATCTCAGGTAACCACAGATAACAAGGCTACAGACGCCACCAGTAGCAGGTACTTGCTTCACTCTCAGCCGGGTACACCAGCAACTCCCAGCCGGGTACACCAGCAACTCTCAGCCGGGTACACCAGCAACTCCCAGCCGGGTACACCAGCAACTCCCAGCCGGGTACACCAGCAACTCCCAGCCGGGTATACCAGCAACTCCCAGCCGGGTACACCAGCAACTCCCAGCCGGGTATACCAGCAACTCCCAGCATGGTTCTAGCTTTTTCTCCCAAAGTTTAGAGATATCTGTAGCCCAGTGAACTTAGGGGTGATTTACGGCCCAAATGGAGACTCAGATGTCTAGGTTCGAATCAATGTCTGTCTGGCTGAGATACTTTTGTGTGTGTCTCTCTCTCTCTCTCTCTCTCTCTCTCTCTCTATATATATATATATATATATATATATATATATATATATATATATATATATATATATATATATATATATATATATATATATATATATATATATATATATATAACACTAACCTCAATCCTCTCCATCCATCACCCGAGCTTTCCATATGTTCAAGTCATTCACTGCGTGAGGCTACTGCCATCAATCATGGACTTAAAATATATCAACCCAACCTTCATTAACTTTACGATGACCATCTCTCAGCTCACACTTACAAATTCTATTTGATTCAAGTATAATTTGCAGGTCAATTGAGCCGACAACGGCCCAGGATGAAAATTGCAAAGTAATCTCTACCTACGGACCTCATAAATTTGGGTTCCTCTGATAAAGTGGGTTGAGTTTATAAGATATGCATCTCCCACGACCTGCAGCATCCCGTAGAGGATATGAGGGCTGGAATCTATGACTGGCAGTTACTGGCGCTGGTGGAGAGTGTTGGTGTGGTGGTTACCGGTGTTGGTGGAGAGTGTTGGTGTGGTGGTTACCAGTGTTGGTGGAGAGTGTTGGTGTGGTGGTTATCAGTGTTGGTGGAGAGTGTTGGTGTGGTTGTTACCAGTGTTGGTGGTGAGTGTTGGTGTGGTGGTTACCGGCGTTGGTGGAGAGTGTTGGTGTGGTGGTTACCAGTGTTGGTGGAAAGTGTTGGTGTGGTGGTTACCAGTGTTGGTGGTGAGTGTTGGTGTGGTGGTTACTGGCGCTGGTGGAGAGTGTTGGTGTGGTGGTTACCAGTGTTGGTGGAGAGTGTTGGTGTGGTGGTTACCGGCGTTGGTGGAGAGTGTTGGTGGAAAGTGTTGGTGTGGTGGTTACTAGTGTTGGTGGTGAGTGTTGGTGTGGTGGTTACCGGTGTTGGTGGAGAGTGTTGGTGTGGTGGTTACCAGTGTTGGTGGAAAGTGTTGGTGTGGTAGTTACTAGTGTTGGTGGAGAGTGTTGGTGTGGTGGTTACCGGTGTTGGTGGAGAGTGTTGGTGTGGTGGTTACCGGTGTTGGTGGAGAGTGTTGGTGTGGTGGTTACCAGTGTTGGTGGAAAGTGTTGGTGTGGTAGTTACTAGTGTTGGTGGAGAGTGTTGGTGTGGTGGTTACCGGTGTTGGTGGAGAGTGTTGGTGTGGTGGTTACCATTGTTGGTGGAGAGTGTTGGTGTGGTGGTTACCGGTGTTGGTGGAGAGTGTTGGTGTGGTGGCTACCATTGTTGGTGGAGAGTGTTGGTGTGGTGGTTACCGGAGTTGGTGGAGAGTGTTGGTGTGGTGGTTACCGGTGTTGGTGGAGAGTGTTGGTGTGGTGGTTACCAGTGTTGGTGGAAAGTGTTGGTGTGGTGGTTACTAGTGTTGGTGGTGAGTGTTGGTGTGGGGGTTACTGGCGCTAGTGGAGAGTGTTGGTGTGGTGGCTACCGGTGTTGGTGGAGAGTGTTGGTGTGGTGGTTATCAGTGTTGGTGGAGAGTGTTGGTGTGGTGGTTACCGGAGTTGGTGGAGAGTGTTGGTGTGGTGGTTACCGGAGTTGATGGAGAGTGTTGGTGTTGGTTACCAATGTTGGTGGAGAGTGTTGGTGTGGTGGTTACCGGAGTTGGTGGAGAGTGTTGGTGTGGTGGTTACCGGTGTTGGTGGAGAGTGTTGGTGTTGGTTACCAGTGTTGGTGGAGAGTGTTGATGGTGATAGTTACCAATGGTGTTGTTTGTGGTAGTGATTGTTTATTATGAACCACTTGAATAAATATATTAAGACATCAGAGTATTAGTCATGGGTTCTACAAGACTGAGGTTACTGAAGACACAACATCATAGTCATGGGTTCTACAAGACTGAGGTTACTGAAGACACAACATCATAGTCATGGGTTCTACAAGACTGAGGTTACTGAAGACACAACATCATAGTCATGGGTTCTACAAGACTGAGGTTAGTGAAGACACAGCATCATAGTCATGGGTTCTACAAGACTGAGGTTACTGAAGACACAGCATCATAGTCATGGGTTCTACAAGACTGAGGTTAGTGAAGACACAGCATCATAGTCATGGGTTCTACAAGACTGAGGTTAGTGAAGACAGCATCATAGTCATGGGTTCTACAAGACTGAGGTTAGTGAAGACACAGCATCATAGTCATGGGTTCTACAAGACTGAGGTTAGTGAAGACAGCATCATAGTCATGGGTTCTACAAGACTGAGGTTAGTGAAGACACAGCATCATAGTCATGGGTTCTACAAGACTGAGGTTAGTGAAGACAGCATCATAGTCATGGGTTCTACAAGACTGAGGTTAGTGAAGACACAGCATCATAGTCATGGGTTCTACAAGACTGAGGTTAGTGAAGACACAGCATCAGAGTCATGGGTTCTACAAGACTGAGGTTACTGAAGACACAGCATCAGAGTCATGGGTTCTACAAGACTGAGGTTACTGAAGACACAGCATCAAGTCATGGTTCTACAAGACTGAGGTTACGAAGACAAGCATCAAGTCATGGGTTCTACAAGACTGAGGTTAGTGAAGACAGCATCATAGTCATGGGTTCTACAAGACTGAGGTTACTGAAGACACAGCATCAGAGTCATGGGTTCTACAAGACTGAGGTTAGTGAAGACAGCATCATAGTCATGGGTTCTACAAGACTGAGGTTACTGAAGACACAGCATCAGAGTCATGGGTTCTACAAGACTGAGGTTAGTGAAGAAAAGCATCATAGTCATGGGTTCTACAAGACTGAGGTTAGTGAAGACAGCATCATAGTCATGGGTTCTACAAGACTGAGGTTAGTGAAGAAAAGCATCATAGTCATGGGTTCTACAAGACTGAGGTTAGTGAAGACACAGCATCATAGTCATGGGTTCTACAAGACTGAGGTTAGTGAAGACACAGCATCATAGTCATGGGTTCTACAAGACTGAGGTTAGTGAAGACAGCATCATAGTCATGGGTTCTACAAGACTGAGGTTAGTGAAGACACAGCATCAGTCATGGGTTCTACAAGACTGAGGTTAGTGAAGACACAGCATCATAGTCATGGGTTCTACAAGACTGAGGTTAGTGAAGACACAGCATCATAGTCATGGGTTCTACAAGACGAGGTTAGTGAAGACAGCATCATAGTCATGGGTTCTACAAGACTGAGGTTAGTGAAGACACAGCATCAGAGTCATGGGTTCTACAAGACTGAGGTTACTGAAGACACAGCATCAGAGTCATGGGTTCTACAAGACTGAGGTTACTGAAGACACAGCATCAGAGTCATGGGTTCTACAAGACTGAGGTTACTGAAGACACAGCATCAAGTCATGAGTTCTACAAGACTGAGGTTACTGAAGACACAGCATCAAGTCATGGGTTCTCAAGACTGAGGTTAGTGAAGACAAGCATCATAGTCATGGGTTCTCAAGACTGAGGTTACTGAAGACACAGCATCAGAGTCATGGGTTCTATAAGACTGAGGTTAGTGAAGACAGCATCATAGTCATGGGTTCTACAAGACTGAGGTTAGTGAAGACAGCATCATAGTCATGGGTTCTACAAGACTGAGGTTAGTGAAGACAGCATCATAGTCATGGGTTCTACAAGACTGAGGTTAGTGAAGACAGCATCATAGTCATGGGTTCTACAAGACTGAGGTTAGTGAAGACAGCATCATAGTCATGGGTTCTACAAGACTGAGGTTAGTGAAGACAGCATCATAGTCATGGGTTCTACAAGACTGAGGTTAGTGAAGACACAGCATCATAGTCATGATTTCTACAAGACTGAGGTTAGTGAAGACACAGCATCATAGTCATGGGTTCTACAAGACTGAGGTTAGTGAAGACACAGCATCATAGTCATGGGTTCTACAAGACTGAGGTTAGTGAAGACACAGCATCATAGTCATGGGTTCTACAAGACTGAGGTTAGTGAAGACACAGCATCATAGTCATGGGTTCTACAAGACTGAGGTTAGTGAAGACACAGCATCATAGTCATGGGTTCTACAAGACTGAGGTTAGTGAAGACACAGCATCATAGGCATGGGTTCTACAAGACTGAGATTAGTGAAGACACAGCATCATAGTCATGGGTTCTACAAGACTGAGGTTAGTGAAGACACAGCATCAGTCATGGGTTCTACAAGACTGAAGTTAGTGAAGACAGCATCATAGTCATGGGTTCTACAAGACTGAGGTTAGTGAAGACAGCATCATAGTCATGGGTTCTACAAGACTGAGGTTAGTGAAGACAGCATCATAGTCATGGGTTCTCAAGACTGAGGTTAGTGAAGACACAGCATCATAGTCATGGGTTCTACAAGACTGAGGTTAGTGAAGACAGCATCATAGTCATGGGTTCTACAAGACTGAGGTTAGTGAAGACACAGCATCATAGTCATGGGTTCTACAAGACTGAGGTTAATAAGGACACATCCAGCAAACTCCCAGCCATAATATTATGATTGAAAGGTCTGAGGATCAGTTAATTACCCAGTATTACAGTTCTGTATTTTACGTGATGGTTCTCAATGATAATATTGGCGCCGTGAAATATCATCACTTCCAGTTTAAGACATGTGTTGTCTGGTGGGTAATATAACCAAGCAACGAGTCTATACTTAGTAATTATTCAAATTTCAGGTTTAATTATACTTAATTATATTTTGCTTAGGAAATTGATAATTAGCTTTTAATGTCTATGTTTCTTGTAATTCTCCTTTCAAATAATTAATATATATATATATATATATATATATATATATATATATATATATATATATATATATATATATATATATATATATATATATATATATATATATATATATATAAGGAGCTATGCAATGTTGCAAGGCAACAGATGAAGGATTGAGGGGAAGTTTTCCCGAGAGTAGCAGAGCGCGGGTGCGGTTTCTGTCGTTCATGTTTATAAAAATAAGATAGTTGTTGATCCCTTACATTGTATGTGTTGATGCTTGTTAAGCTAACACCATATATCAGCATCCAGCACTATCATTACCTTACACTATCCTCCACTACTACTTATGGATGTAGTTGCAACCACCTCCACAACCTACCAGCCCCATCAACTATGACCTCGTACCAGCATTATTACCACATAACTCCATCTATCACCACTCTACACTGTCTATCACCACTTAACACCAACTTCAGGCATCCCCCAGGAGATGCCTACGGTAGGGAGGCAAATTGTTTATGTGGGATTCAAACCGATTTTAATTATTTCACCAACTTTATTGTGCGGAGGGAAATTTTCCATGGCGGATCCAACCCAAATTAAATTTGTTATTCCAACTGGGGTATACCTGTACAATGTATATATATGCATATGTGTGTGTGGATGAAAATGTATATGTGTCACTGAATAAAAATTTGCGACAATGACTGGGCGATTCTATTGGTCAGTTATTAGTATTTAAAACACTTGGCCTGATTAAAAAAAACCTCATAACCACATAAACTCATCTAAATTAAACCATATCATAATATAATATAAATAATTTAAAACGACATATAAACTACACTGTATTATTTTTATGACTAAATTCATGTCTATATAAACAACTTATTACAAATATAGTCAGATAATATACTTTATAAATAGTTTATTGGCTTCCATGACACCGTGGCACAGCCTCTACACCCATGACACCGTGGCACAGCCTCTACACCCATGACACCGTGGCACAACCTCTACACCCATGACACCGTGGCACAACCTCTACACCCATGACACCATGGCCCAGCCTCTACACCCATGACAGGTGGCAAAGCCTCTACACCCATGACAGGTGGCACAGCCTCTACACCCATGACACCGTGGCACAGCCTCTACACCCATGACACCTTGGCACAGCCTCTACACCCATGACAATGTGGAACAACCTCTACACCCATGACACGGTGGCACAACCTCTACACCCATGACACCGTGGCACAGCCTCTACACCCAGGACACCGTGGCACAGCCTCTACACCCATGACACCGTGGCACAGCCTCTACACCCATGACAGGTGGCACAGCCTCTACACCCATGACACCGTGGCACAGTCTCTACACCCATGACACCGTGACACAGCCTCTACACCCATGACACCGTGGCACAGCCTCTACACCCATGACAGGTGGCACAACCTCTACACCCATGACACCGTGGCCCAGCCTCTACACCCATGACAGGTGGCAAAGCCTCTAGACCCATGACAGGTGGCACAGCCTCTACACCCATGACACCGTGGCATAGCTTCTACACCCATGACACCGTGGCACAGCCTCTACACCCATTACACTGTGGAACAACCTCTACACCCATAACACCGTGACACAGCCTCTACACCCATGACACCGTGGCACAGCCTCTACACCCATGACACCGTTGCACAGCCTCTACACCCATGACACCGTGGCACAGTCTCTACACCCATGACAGGTGGCACAGCCTCTACACCCATGACACTGTGGCACAGCCTCTACACCCATGACACCGTTACACAGCCTCTACACACATGACACCGTGGCACAGCCTCTACACCCATGACACTGTGGAACAACCTCTACACCAATGACACGGTGGCACAACCTCTACACCCATGACACCGTGGCACAGCCTCTACACCCATGACACCGTGGCACAGCCTCTACACTCATGACACCGTGGCACAACCTCTACACCCATGACACCGTGACACAGCCTCTACACCCATGACAGGTGGCACAGCCTCTACACCCATGACAGGTGGCACAGCCTCTACACCCATGACAGGTGGCACAGCCTCTACACCCATGACAGGTGGCACAGCCTCTACACCCATGACAGGTGGCACAGCCTCTACACCCATGACAGGTGGCACAGCCTCTAACCCATGACACCGTGGCACAGCCTCTACACCCATGACACCGTGGCACAGCCTCTACACCCATGACACCGTGGCACAGCCTCTACGACCACATCGAGCACCGTGACACAGCCTCTACACCCATGACACCGTGGCACAGCCTCTACACCCATGACACCGTGGCACAGCCTCTACACCATGACACCGTGGCACAGTCTCTACACCCATGACAGGTGGCACAGCCTCTACACCCATGACACGTGGCACAGCCTCTAACCCATGACAGGTGGCAAAGCCTCTAGACCCATGACACGTGGCACAGCCTCTACACCCATGACACCGTGGCAAGCCTCTACACCCATGACACCGTGGCACAGCCTCTACACCCATGACACTGTGGAACAACCTCTACACCCATAACACCGTGCACAGCCTCTACACCCATGACACCGTTGCACAGCCTCTACACCCATGACACCGTGGCACAGTCTCTACACCCATGACAGGTGGCACAGCCTCTACACCCATGACACTGTGGCACAGCCTCTACACCCATGACACCGTTACACAGCCTCTACACCATGACACCGTGGCACAGCCTCTATACCCATGACACCGTGGCACAGCCTCTATACCCATGACACCGTGGCACAGCCTCTACACCCATGACACCGTGGCAAAGCCTCTACACACATGACACCGTGACACAGCCTCTATACCCATGACACCGTGGCACAGCCTCTACACCCATGACACCGTGGCACAGCCTCTACACCAATGACACCGTGGCACAGTCTCTACACCCATGACAGGTGGCACAGCCTCTACACCCATGACACCGTGACACAGCCTCTACACCCATGACACCGTGGCACAGCCTCTACACCCATGACACCGTGGCACAGCCTCTACACCCATGACACTGTGGAACAACCTCTACACCCATGACACGGTGCCACAACCTCTACACCCATGACACCGTGGCACAGCCTCTACACCCATGACACCGTGGCACAGCCTCTACACCCATGACACCGTGGCACAACCTCTACACCCATGACACCGTGGCACAGCCTCTACACCCATGACAGGTGGCACAGCCTCTACACCCAAGACAGGTGGCACAGCCTCTACACCTATGACAGGTGGCACAGCCTCTACACCCATGACAGGTGGCACAGCCTCTACACCCATGGCAGGTGGCACAGCCTCTACACCCATGACACCGTGGCACAGCCTCTACACCCATGACACCGTTGCACAGCCTCTATACCCATGACACCGTGGCACAGCCTCTATACCCATGACACCGTGGCACAGCCTCTACACCCATGACACCGTGGCACAGCCTCTACACCCATGACACCGTGGCACAGCCTCTACACACATGACACCGTGACACAGCCTCTATACCCATGACACCGTGGCACAGCCTCTACACCCATGACACCGTGGCACAGCCTCTACACCAATGACACCGTGGCACAGTCTCTACACCCATGACAGGTGGCACAGCCTCTACACCCATGACACTGTGGCACAGCCTCTACACCCATGACACCGTGGCACAGCCTCTACACCCATGACACCGTGGCACAGCCTCTACACCCATGACACTGTGGAACAACCTCTACACCCATGACACGGTGCCACAACCTCTACACCCATGACACCGTGGCACAGCCTCTACACCCATGACACCGTGGCACAGCCTCTACACCCATGACACCGTGGCACAACCTCTACACCCATGACACCGTGGCACAGCCTCTACACCCATGACAGGTGGCACAGCCTCTACACCCAAGACAGGTGGCACAGCCTCTACACCTATGACAGGTGGCACAGCCTCTACACCCATGACAGGTGGCACAGCCTCTACACCCATGACAGGTGGCACAGCCTCTACACCCATGACACCGTGGCACAGCCTCTACACCCATGACACCGTGGCACAGCCTCTATACCCATGACACCGTGGCACAGCCTCTATACCCATGACACCGTGGCACAGCCTCTACACCCATGACACCGTGGCACAGCCTCTACACCCATGACACCGTGACACAGCCTCTATACCCATGACACCGTGGCACAGCCTCTACACCCATGACACCGTGGCACAGCCTCTACACCCATGACACCGTGGCACAGCCTCTATACCCATGACACTGTGGAACAACCTCTACATCCATGACACCGTGGCACAACCTCTACACCCATGACACCGTGGTACAGCCTATACACCCATGACACCGTGGCACAGCCTCTACACCCATGACACCGTGGCACAGCCTCTATACCTATGACACCGTGGCACAGCCTCTACACCCATGACACCGTGGCACAGCCTCTACACCCATGACACCGTGGCACAGCCTCTACAACAATGACACCGTGGCACAGCCTCTACACCCATGACACCGTGGCACAGCCTCTACACCCATGACACCGTGGCACAGCCTCTACACCCATGACACCGTGGCACAGCCTCTACACCCATGACACCGTGGCACAGCCTCTACACCATGACACTGTGGAACAACCTCTACATCCATGACACCGTGGCACAACCTCTACACCCTTACACCGTGGCACAGCCTCTACACCCATGACACCGTGGCACAGCCTCTACACCCATGACACCGTGGCACAGCCTCTAACCCATGACACCGTGGCACAGCCTCTACACCCATGACACCGTGGCACAGCCTCTACACCCATGACACCGTGGCACAGCCTCTACACCCATGACACTGTGGAACAACCTCTACATCCATGACACCGTGGCACAACCTCTACACCCATGACACCGTGGCACAGCCTCTACACCCATGACACCGTGGCACAGCCTCTACACCCATGACACGGTGGCACAGCCTCAATACCCATGACACCTTGGCACAGCCTCTACACCCATGACACCGTGGCACAGCCTCTACACCCATGACATCGTGGCACAGCCTCTACACCTATGACACCGTGGCACAGCCTCTACACACATGACACTGTGGCACAGCCTATACAACAATGACACTGTGGCACAGCCTCTACACACATGACACCGTGACGCAGCCTCTACACCCATGACACCGTGGCACAGCCTCTACACCCATGACACCGTGGCACAGCCTCTACACCCATGACACCGTGGCACAGCCTCTACACCCATGACATCGTGGCACAGCCTCTACACCTATGACACCGTGGCACAGCCTCTACACCCATGACACGGTGGCACAGCCTCTACACCCATGACACGGTGGCACAGCCTCTACACACATGACACCGTGGCACAGCCTCTACACACATGACACCGTGGCACAGCCTCTACACCCATGACACCGTGGCACAGCCTCTACACTCATGACACCGTGGCACAGCCTCTACACCTATGAGTTTCCTTTGTAACATTTTGACTACCGTCCAGAGAATGGGTATGATGTTATCAATAAAAGTGTTTAACAAACTTATGGGTGTTCGCGATCACTAGATACAGAAATGTGTTTATCTGGCTGTGTTTCTCAGACCGCTAGGTCACTCTTCCATGCATAGCTCTTGATGCTAAGAAAACTGCTTGGTGCAGTCAGATACATCAGACGGCTTGTTCCAGGGCAGTAGTGTTGAGTCAGGCAGTGGTGGTGAGTCAGTGATGGTGAGTCAGGCAGTGGTGGTGAGTCAGGCAGTGGTGGTGAGTCAGTGATGGTGAGTCAGGCAGTGGTGGTGAGTCAGTGATGGTGAGTTAGGCAGTGGTGGTGAGTCAGGCAGTGATGGTGAGTCAGGCAGTGATGGTGAGTCAGGCAGTGATGGTGAGTCAGGCAGTGGTGTTGAGTCAGGCAGTGGTTGTGAGTCAGTGATGGTGAGTCAGGCAGTGGTGGTGAGTCAGTGATGGTGAGTCAGGCAGTGGTGGTGAGTCAGGCAGTGATGGTGTGTCAGGCAGTGATGGTGAGTCAGGCAGTGGTGTTGAGTCAGGCAGTGGTGTTGAGTCAGGCAGTGGTGGTGATTCAGGCAGTGGTGTTGAGTCAGGCAGTGGTGTTGAGTCAGGCAGTGGTGGTGAGTCAGGCAGTGGTGTCGAGTCAGGCAGTGGTGGTGAGTCAGGCAGTGGTGGTGAGTCAGGCAGTGGTGGTGAGTCAGGCAGTGGTGGTGAGTCAGGCAGTGGTGGTGAGTCAGGCAGTGGTGTTGAGTCAGGCAGTGGTGGTGAGTCAGTCAGTGGTGGTGAGTCAGGCAGTGGTGTTGAGTCAGTCAGTGGTGTTGAGTCAGTCAGTGGTGGTGAGTCAGTCAGTGATGGTGAGTCAGTCAGTGGTGGTGAGTCAGTCAGTGGTGGTGAGTCAGTCAGTGGTGGTGAGTCAGTCAGTGGTGGTGAGTCAGTCAGTGGTGGTGAGTCAGTCAGTGGTGGTGAGTCAGGCAGTGGTGTTGAGTCAGGCAGTGGTGGTGAGTCAGTCAGTGGTGGTGAGTCAGGCAGTGGTGTTGAGTCAGTCAGTGGTGTTGAGTCAGTCAGTGGTGGTGAGTCAGTCAGTGATGGTGAGTCAGTCAGTGGTGGTGAGTCAGTCAGTGGTGGTGAGTCAGTCAGTGGTGGTGAGTCAGTCAGTGGTGGTGAGTCAGTCAGTGGTGGTGAGTCAGTCAGTGGTGGTGAGTCAGTCAGTGGTGGTGAGTCAGGCAGTGGTGGTGAGTCAGTCAGTGGTGGTGAGTCAGGCAGTGGTGGTGAGTCAGTCAGTGGTGAGGACTCTAAGTCAGGATACAGCCGTATCTCGACTAGATATATGTAAGTTCAGGACACCAATAGAAATAAGTCACTCTGTCTGACTTTTTGGGTTATCCTGGAGGGTTCTCTACGCTGCAATGTATGATAATGTATGTAACTGTATTTGTGTATACCTGAATAAGCTTACAGACTGCTCTACTCCGATATAAATGAGCTAGAAAATAAACAGAGAAGGATGTCTAAGTTAATATTATGTCTCAGAAACTACGAAGATAGAACGAAGGATGTGAATTTACTCTCTCTGGAAAGACGCAGAATTAGGAAGGGGAGGATGTGACTGAAGTGTACAAATAAAAAATAAATAATGAGGGATGTAAATCACGCGCTGAAAGTAATCAAGAGAGGACTTGGCATCATTGGTGTCAAGTTGGTCAAATTTAGACTTAGAATGGATACTGGGAAGTATTGGCTTGGCAATAGAGTTGTAGGTGACTGGAACAAATTACCGGGAAGCATCATAGGGTATATGAGTGGGTGTGGTTAAGTGTGCCTGTCTTTCTTGTATAAGGATTTACATACAGTTTTGCATTGACATTTTTAACGGTAATCTTAAGACAAGTACGATATAAGACTGGTGGTGAGGGTAATGGACTGGTGGTGATGGTGATGAATTGGTGGTGATGGTGATGGACTGGTGGTGATGGTGATGGATTGGTGGTGATGGTGATGGACTGGTGGTGATGGTGATGGACTGGTGGTGATGGTGATGGATTGATGGTGATGGTGATGGACTGGTGGTGATGGTGATGGACTGGTGGTGATGGACTGGTGATGATGGTGATGGACTGGTGGTGATGGTGATGGACTGGTGGTGATGGTGATGGACTGGTGGTGATGGTGATGGATTGGTGGTGATGGTGATGGACTGGTGGTGATGGTGATGGACTGGTGGTGATGGACTGGTGATGATGGTGATGGACTGGTGGTGAGGGTGATGGACTGGTGGTGATGGTGATGGACTGGTGGTGATGGTGATGGACTGGTGGTTATGGTGATGGACTCTTGTATTCCTGTACAATTCTTCCTTTCACATATCATTATGCTCAACTTTTCTTCCCTTAGTTCCTAAAAGAAGAGAAAAATATTAAAATTAATAGCAAGTAAATTTTGTGAAAGGATCATAAGAAAAAAAATACATATAAAAATATTTTTGGCCCTCTAAATATTTAAAAACTTTAATAGATAACTAATATTCCTTCAAGACACGAGTATTATCATTTCTCTTAGGAAGATATACCCGGATCTTGCTGTGGTAATTAAGGTAGGCTCGTCTCCTCTTACAGAAGCCTTGCCAGAACCTTAATGATACTTTGTAATGTCAAGGATTTACTGGCTGTAAGATATAATGTGAATGTTTGATGGAGAGAGTATAGTTTATGAATGAGTGAGGCTAATGTTGATTATGGTAGAGAATGTTGATGAGTGTATGCTTATGTTGTTGATATGTAGTTGCAGGGGTTGAGTTATAGTTCCTGGCTCAACCTCTTCGTTGGCCTCTACTAGATTCACTCTCTCCTGGCTCCGAGAGGCTTGTAGCACCTCTTCTTAAAACTTTGTATGTATCCTGCCTTAGATGGACAAACTTCACTCGTGTATGAGAGTGAGACTGTGGTATGTTGATGTGGTTGTTTGAGAGGACTGCAGACTCCAACACCACCTGGCAGCCTCCCTTCACACTACGTTCTAGGTTAATAGGTGATTTGTTGAGCTATGAAGTTAAGGGAGTCACTTGACTACCTGGCTCTCTGACGATCCCTGAGTGTTCTGAGTGGGCCAGCGGAATCTTGAAGGATCTGATCGGTTGTTTGGACTTGGGCAAAAAATCTATGTGAACTATTCTTCTCCACTTAACTTCCAGTAACTGTGGAAGACTTTTCTCCTCTGATATTCTGGATGAGGTGTTTTATCGCCTACAACTCTATGACTCCTTGTATCTCAGTCTCTCAAACAGCTGGGTTCACTGTGTCATTAATGGTTCACACAGGTGTGTCAGCCAGTGTCTTGGTGCGCTGCTGTGTATGTTGACATGTGTGTTGACGTATGTGTTGTCGTGTGTGTTGACGTGTGTGTTGACGTGTGTGTTGACGTGTGTGTTGACGTGTGTGTTGACGTGTGTGTTGACGTGTGTGTTGACGTGTGTGTTGACGTGTGTGTTGACGTGTGTGTTGACGTGTGTGTTGACGTGTGTGTTGACGTGTTCGTCTCATTATATAAGACCGTAAGAAAGGTGGAAGACTACAGCAGGCCTACTGGCCCATACTAGGAAGGTCCTTCTCAAACCCAAACCTACTAACAAAAATATTAACCAAACCCATTTTCAATGCTACTAAATTAATACATTTTGATAATCCTATTAGTGCAACATATCGGAATCTTTATTGAGGAAACGTTTCGCCACATAGTGGCTTCATCAGTCTAATACAGAGAAGAGAGGTGTAAGGAGAGAAGGAGTTTGAGGCAGTCAGTCCCTTAGCCTGGAATCGAAGTGTTCAGTCCACCAATCTTGTAAAAAGTACAGCACATGACCGGAGAAGTGGTCATATGTTGTACTTGTAGAACGTACTGTTCTACACTGTCTCAGCACTGTTCTACACTGTCTCAGCACTGTTCTACACTGTCTCAGCACTGTTCTACACTGTCTCAGCACTGTTCTACAATGTCTCAGCACTCTTCTACAATGTCTCATCACTGTTCTACACTGTCTCAGCACTATTCTACACAATCTCAGCACTGTTCTACACTGTGTCACCACTGTCCTACACTGTTACCACTGTCCCACACTGTGTCACCACTGTCCCACACTGTGTCACCACTGTCCCACACTGTGTCACCACTGTCCTTCACTGTCCCACACTGTGTCACCACTGTCCCACACTGTGTCACCACTGTCCTACACTGTCCCACACTGTGTCACCACTGTCCTTCACTGTCCCACACTGTGTCACCACTGTCCCACACTGTGTCACCACTGTCTTACACTGTGTCACCACTGTCCTACACTCTCCTACACTGTGTCACCATTGTCCTACACTCTCCTACACTCTCCTACACTGTGTCACCATTGTCCTACACTCTCCTACACTCTCCTACACTCTCCTACACTCTCCTACACTGGCTGTTATATTGTACACTCGACGCAGTTTGATCGAGGTTAAAAGGCGGAAAGCTGAAACAAATTTTTAATGTTATTCTGCTAGTTTATTTCGTAGTGCGTTTTATTTGCTTGTCGTTGTGAACTAACAAAAGTTGATGTTTGAAAGCTGGGCTGCTGCTCCTGGGCCCCGAGCTACTTTTTTTTCATTCGTTCGTTGCAAGTGGTAACGCATGTTTCCTTACATCTGGTGCCCCTGTTCACGTAACTAGTAAACAGGTACTCTTGTGTTAGGCACCTAATGTCCCGTTTCACATAGCACTAGACAGGTACTCTAGTGTTAGCAGTGTGTTAAGTTAGTTGGGTTACGAGAGATAGAGTACCTCATTTAGGCTGAGTTTACTATTGATTTCAAGTAGGATAATATATCTTAGCAGCTTGTAAATTCAGTGTTATAATGGAATATAATGGCTCCTATCCACTTGGTGTTTATGTTGTATAACAGTCCAACAAATACTAATCAAGTGAGCTCAAACAACACCTAACTCACCATTCGCTAATTCGTAATACCACAACCACAAATAAGTCAGGGAATGGGAGGGTGCGAGGTGAGTGTAACCTTCCAGACATCGGTAGTGTTCTTCCCAGGGTCACTGCTGTCTCCCGAATGCTTTCTACAGATTCCTGAAGGCTTTTCCTTGACTGTAATTGGGAACTTTGAATATTCCACCATTGTTGGTCTGTTTATGTGTGCCTCTGGGGGAATTTTTAGTGTAGTATCCACCCTAAGAAGCTATTGTCTTCCAGATTCCAAGAGATGTTTTCCTCTCTCGTTGTATTAATCCTTTGACTTCCTCCCGTCTCATTCCTTCCACATATATTTGCATTGGATGGGGTTGAATTCCAATGTCGACCTGTTTGCTTTTCTTGTAACTTTATCGGGTATTGTTGAAGCCTTCCACAGTCATCTCTTTTCCCTGTTCTTCGCTTCACCATCACTGCAACACTGCAACACTGCAACACTCCATCACTGCAACACTGCAACACTCCATCACTGCAACACTCCATCACTGCATCACTGCATCACTGCAACACTGCATCACTGCAACACTGCAACACTGCACCACTGCAACACTCCATCACTGCAACACTGCAACGCTGCAACACTCCATCACTGCAACGTTGTAACACTGTAACATTCCATCACTGCAACACTGCAACACTCCATCACTGCAACACAGCAACACTCCATCACTGCAACACTCCATCACTGCAACACTCTAACACTGCAGCACTCCATCACTGCAACACTGCATCACTGCAACACTCCATCACTGCAACACTGCATCATTGCAACCCTCCATCACTGCATCGCTGCAACACTTTATCACTGCAACACTGAAACACTCCGTCACTGCATCACTGCAACACTCCATCACTGCAACACTGCATCACTGCAATACTCAATCACTGCATCACTGCAACACTCCATCACTGCATCACTCCATCACTGCAACACTCCATCACTGCAACACTCCATCACTGCAACACTGCATCACTGCAACACTCCATCACTGCATCATTGCAACACTCTATCACTGCATCGCTGCAACACTCCATCACTGCAACACTCCACTGCAACACTCCGTCACTGCAACACTGCATCACTGCAACACTGCATCACTACAACACTTCATCACTCCATCACTGCAACACTGCAACACTCCATCACTACATCACTACAACACTGCATCACTGCAACACTCCATCACTGCAACTCTGCAGCACTGCAACACTCCATCACTGCATCACCGCAACACTGCATCACTGCAACACTCCATCACAGCAACACTCCATCACTGCAACACTCCATCACTGCAACACTCCATCACTGCAACACTCCATCACTGCATCACTGCAGCACTCCAGCCAGTGGTTTCTTCAGTCCAGTACAGAGAAAGGTGCAAGATGAGAAGGAGTTTGAGGTAATCAGTCCCTCAACTTGGAGTCGATGTGTTGAGTCCATCAGTCTTGATACAAGTGCAGCATATTCGTGAAGATGGAGCTTATATACTGACGACAGGTGAGGTGCAGCAATGGTAGGCGGAGTCACCAGTGGAGAAACCCACTAGTGCAAGTACGTCGTGCTTATATCGAAGTGAGAATAGTTGAGTTTAAGAAAGCCATGATTGCTTAGACCAGTAGGCCGCCTGAGGTGATTTCACTATGTGGATCATTCACAATAAGTCACTTTGTCTAACTTTTTTTGGGGTTATCCTAGGTAATCTACACATATGCTGCTATGTATAATTTATGTAACTGTATTTATGTGTACCTGTACCTGAATAAACTTACACCTGCATTAAGGACTTTCCGTAGTTGTCACTTTCTCCCTTGTGATGACACAAACACCGTCCGGCGACTTTGAAAACTTTCAATCAGCGTTATATCTCACCAATCACTCTTTACTCCTGATCTCCCTGTATGATCTCACTGAGGTAACTGCTGGGGTGAGCCCAGTGCTCCTCCTGATCTCCCCTGTACGATCTCACTGAGGTAACTGCTGGGGTGAGCCCAGTGCTCCTCCTGATCTCCCCTGTATGATCTCACTGAGGTAACTGCTGGGGGGAGCCCAGTGCTCCTCCTGATCTCCTCTGTACGATCTCACTGAGGTAACTGCTGGGGTGAGCCCAGTGCTCCTCCTGATCTCCCCTGTATGATCTCACTGAGGTAACTGCTGGGGGGAGCCCAGTGCTCCTCCTGATCTCCCCTGTATGATCTCACTGAGGTAACTGCTGGGGTGAGCCCAGTGCTCCTCATGATCTCCCCTGTACGATCTCACTGAGGTAACTGCTGGGGTGAGCCCAGTGCTCCTCCTGATCTCCCCTGTATGATCTCACTGAGGTAACTGCTGGGGTGAGCCCAGTGCTCCTCCTGATCTCCCCTGTACGATCTCACTGAGGTAACTGCTGGGGTGAGCACAGTGCTCCTCCTGATCTCCCCTGTATGATCTCTGAGGTAACTGCGGGGGTGAGCCCAGTGCTTCTCCTGATCTCCCCTGTATGATCTCACTGAGGTAACTGCTGGGGTGAGCCCACTACTCCTCCTGATCTCCCCTGTATGATCTCACTGAGGTAACTGCTGGGGTGAGCCCAGTGCTCCTCCTGATCTCCCCTGTATCTGTATGATCTCACTGAGGTAACTACGGAGGTGAGCACAGCGCTCTTCCTGATCTCCCCTGTATGATCTCACTGAGGTGACTGCGGGGGTGAGCACAATGCTCCTCCTAATCTCCCCTGTATCTGTATGATCTCACTGAGGTAACTACGGGGGAGCACGGCTCCTCCTGATCTCCCTGTATGATCTCACTGAGGTGACTGCGGGGGAGCACAGGGCTCCTCCTGATCTCCCTGTATGATCTCACTGAGGTGACTGGGGGGAGCACGTGCTCCTCCTGATCTCCCTGTATGATCTCACTGAGGTGACTGCGGGGGAGCACAGCGCTCCTCCTGATCTCCCCTGTATGATCTCACTGAGGTAACTGCGGGGGGAGCACAGTGCTCCTCCTGATCTCCTCTGTATGATCCAACTGAGGTAACTGCGGGGGGAGCACAGTGCTCCTCCTGATCTCCCCTGTATGATCTCACTGAGGTAACTGAGGGGGGAGCACTGTGCTCCTCCTGATCTCCCCTGTATGATCTCACTGAGGTGACTGCGGGGGTGAGCACAGCGCTCCTCCTGATCTCCCCTGTATGATCTCACTGAGGTAACTGCGGGGGGAGCACAGTGCTCCTCCTGATCTCCCCTGTATGATCTCACTGAGGTAACTGCGGGGGTGAGCACAATGCTCCTCCTGATCTCCCCTGTATGATCTCACTGAGGTAACTGAGGGGGTGAGCACAGTGCTCCTCCTGATCTCCCCTGTATGATCTCACTGAGGTGACTGCGGGGGTGAGCACAGTGCTTCTCCTGCGAAGATAACTCAACTTTTTATAACCCGATCAATCTTTACTGACCACAGGTATTTACATGCAGATAGGACACATTACGAGCGATGGTATTTTGCGCTATAGGTAATGACCGCTTTCCCCAGCATGTATTTTTCCCCGCCACTGATACTGATCTAGCCTCGCGTCCTCTATCTCACTGATAATGCAAGAATTTAGCAGTAAAAGAAGCAATTATTCTAATCTTCTTTATGTAGGTTAATTTTAGAGCCTTAAACCCATTCCTAGCGTCAGTTTCTGAACCTTCGCTCTATCTCTACAAATAATATGTCTGCGAATATCATATTTTGTATTTTCAGTTTAGATTATTGTATATTATATAAAAATGTTGACTCACATTAAATTAAATATGAGGGGAAATAGCTGGTAGTACTGTAGGTACTGGTGTTCTGGCAGTACTGCAGACCCCACATACATGGTGTTCTGGCAGTACTGTAGGTACTGGTGTTCTGGCAGTACTGCAGACCCCACATACATGGTGTTCTGGCAGTACTGTAGGTACTGGTGTTCTGGCAGTACTGCAGACCCCACATACATGGTGTTCTGGCAGTACTGCAGGTACTCGTGTTCTGGCATTACTGCAGTACTGGTGTTCTGGCAGTACTGTAGACACACACACACATGGTGTTCTGGCAGTACTGCTGGTACAGTGAGCCTCGCTCAGATTAAGCTGTATATCTCTCACGTTTAATTGGTCCAATTAACAAAGTTTAGAACAGTTTTAGATGGTTGAGTGAGAGAAGCCGGATGTGTTAACCAGCTGGTAGAGGAGATAGAGCCAGATATGTTAACCAGCTGGTTGAGTGAGAGAGCCGGATATGTTAACCAGCTGGTTGAGTGAGAGCCGGATGTGTTAACCAGCTGGTAAAGGAGAGAGAGCCGGATATGTTAACCAGCTGGTTGAGTGAGATAGAGTAGGATGTGTTAACCAGCTGGTTGAGTGAGATAGAGTAGGATGTGTTAACCAGCTGGTCGAGGAGAGAGAGCCAGATATGTTAACCAGCTGGTTGAGTGAGATAGAGTAGGATGTGTTAACCAGCTGGTTGAGTGAGAGAGAGCCGGATGTGTTAACCAGCTGGTCGAGGAGAGAGAGCCGCATGTTAACCAGCTGGTTGAATGAGAGAGAGCCGGATATGTTAACCAGCTGGTTGAGTGAGAGAAGCCGGATGTGTTAACTAGCTGGTTAACCAGTGTTCAAGATAGATGCCTGGAAGGCAAAAGAGACTTATATCTGTGTGTGGGTCCTGAGAGAGGGAGTGGAAGCACTGTGTGAGGTACTAGCCACAGGGTTTAACAAGTCAGTCGAGACTTTGCAAGTGCCACAGCTGCGGAAGACTTCAAATGTAGTGCCAGTGTTTAAGACAGAGGACAGACTCGTAGGGTTGAACTACACCATACTATCGCTGACATGCATAGTGTGTGAGGTTATGGAGACGATTATTAGGAGAAAAGTAGTGGAGCATCTGGAAAAAACATTGGGTCCAGCATGGCTTTAGAGACGGTAAATCCTGTCTCATAAATCTTTTAAGAGTTCTATGACGAGGTAACGGAAGTGAGGCAGAAGAGAGAGAGAGAGAGAGAGAGAGAGAGAGAGAGAGAGAGAGAGAGATGGCTGAATCAGATATGTTCGGATTCTAAGACAGCTCTTGACTCAGTGCCTCACAAGAGTCTGGGTAGAAATAACAAGGGAGGCACTACAATGGATCCAGGAATAATTAACATGAAGGAACACTAAGTGATTGTCCGAAACAAGGTGTCGGGATCAACGCTTGTGATGAGTGGAGTTCCACTATGATCAGTACTAAGACCGATACTATTTCTTGTATAAGTGAAGACTATGACGGAAGAGACGGAGTCAAAGGTGTTTGTCATAATGATGTGAAACTCAAGAGGAGAATACGAACAGAAGAGGACCTGGGTAAGATGCAGGTTTGGTCTGATATGATACTATTACATTTAAACCCTAACAAATACTAACTTATTAAGATTGGACGTGGGTAAAGAGGACTGCAAACGAAATACAAGCTCGTGGGCAAAGGCTGCAAACTGCAATCAAGGAGCAGGGTCTCGAGGCTAACATTGTACCAAGCATATCACCTAAGGCACACGTCAGACGAATAATTGCTACAACAAATACACATTTGGCAAGTCTAACACTAGCTTTGAGGAACGTAAACATGGAGACATTCACAACACTATATACGGGTTATGTCACGTGCATACTGGAGTACGCAGCACCAGTATAAAACCCACATCCATAGAGGGTTGCAACGAGACTAGTCCAGGAGTTAAGAGCCGTGAGAAGAGAGAATGAGGGAATTGAACCTGATGTCACTAGAGAACAGAAGGATTAAGGGCAATATGATAATGATATAAAAAATCCTGAGAGTAAATTAGAGTACCGGCGAATGAAGAAGAAACTATTAGGGGAAACACGGTCAGTTTGTTAGAGAGGCGGGAAACAGGAACACGAGGGCACAGCCAAAGTTGAAAACACACATGAGTCAAAGGGATGTTAGGAAGTATTTCTTCAGCCTTAGAAAAGTCGGGTGGTGGAACGACTTGGAGAGTTACGTGGTAGATTTGAATCCATAAGTAACTTTAAGAAGTGAGAAGTGAACCCAGAAGGGGCCAGCGAAGAGACAGGGCCGGGAGCTGAGACTCGATTCCTCCAACCATATATAAGTGAGTAAATATTTATAAGTTCAGATACACACACACACATACACACATAAATTTAGTCGTAATTAAAGATTTTTGATGCATTTGTTGCTCTCAGTTCACCAGTACAGGTCACTAGTACAGGTCTTCTGGTCACTAATACAGATCTTCTGGTCACTAGTACAGGTCTTCTGGTCACTAGTACAGGTCTTCTGGTCACTAGTACAGGGCTTCTGGTCACTAGTACAGGTCTTCTGGTCACTAGTACAGATCTTCTGGTCACTAGTACAGGTCTTCTGGTCACTAGTACAGGTCTTCTGGTCACTAGTACAGGTCTTCTGGTCACTAGTACAGGTCTTCTGGTCACTAGTACAGGTCTTCTGGTCACTAGTACAGGTCTTCTGGTCACTAGTACAGGTCTTCTGGTCACTAGTACAGATCTTCTGGTCACTAGTACAGGTCTTCTGGTCACTAGTACAGGTCTTCTGGTCACTAGTACAGGTCTTCTGGTCACTAGTACAGGTCTTCTGGTCACTAGTACAGGTCTTCTGGTCACTAGTACAGGTCTTCTGGTCACTAGTACAGGTCTTCTGGTCACTAGTACAGGTCTTCTGGTCACTAGTACAGGTCTTCTGGTCACTAGTACAGGTCTTCTGGTCACTAGTACAGGTCTTCTGGTCACTAGTCAGGTCTTCTGGTCACTAGTACAGGTCTTCTGGTCACTAGTACAGGTCTTCCCGGTCACTAGTACAGGTCTTCTGGTCACTAGTCAGGTCTTCTGGTCACTAGTACAGGTCTTCTGGTCACTAGTCAGGTCTTCTGGTCACTAGTCAGGTCTTCTGGTCACTAGTACAGTCTTCTGGTCACGTATCTTGTCTGGTCAGGTCTTCTGGTCACTAGTACAGTCTTCTGTCACTAGTACAAGTCTTCTGTCACTAGTACAGTCTTTTCACTAGCACAGTACTTTTCACTAGTCACAGTACTTGTTCATGGTCACAGTCTTGTTCAGTCACAGTACTTTTCACTAGTCACATACTTGTCACTGGTCACAGTACTTGTTCACTAGTCACCAGTACTTGTTCACTAGTCACCAGTACTTGTTCACTGATCACCAGTACTTGTTCACTAGTCACCAGTACTTGTTCATTGGTCACTAGTACTTGATCACTGGTCACCAGTACTTGTTCACTAGTCACCATTACTTGTTCAATGGTCCCCAGTACTTGTTCACTGTACAGTACTTTAGTCACCAGTACTTGTTCACTGGTCACCAGTACTTGTTCACTAGTCACCAGTACTTATTCACTAGTCACCAGTACTTGTTCACTGATCACCAGTACTTGTTCACTGATCACCAGTACTTTTTCACTAGTCACCAGTACTTGATCACTGGTCACTCAGTACTTGTTCACTAGTCACCAGTACTTGTTCACTAGTCACCAGTACTTGTTCACTGATCACCAGTACTTGTTCACTAGTCACCAGTACTTGTTCACTGGTCACCAGTACTTGTTCACTGGTCACCAGTACTTGTTCACTGGTCACCAGTACTTGTTCACTGGTCACCAGTACTTGTTCACTGGTCACCAGTACTTGTTCACTGGTCACCAGTACTTGTTCACTGGTCACCAGTACTTGTTCACTGGTCACCAGTACTTGTTCACTGGTCACCAGTACTTGTTCACTGGTCACCAGTACTTGTTCACTGGTCACCAGTACTTGTTCACTGGTCACCAGTACTTGTTCACTGGTCACCAGTACTTGTTCACTGGTCATCAGTACTTGTTCACTGATCACCAGTACTTGTTCACTGGTCACCAGTACTTGTTCACTGGTCACCAGTACTTGTTCACTGGTCACTGGCACTTGTTCACTGGTCACCAATACTTGTTCACTGGTCACCAGGACTTGTTCACTGGTCACCAGTACTTGTTCACTGGTCACCATCAAGGAACAACCAGTAACAATTATAGGAAAGTTGCATATATAATAAATGTCAGTGTAACAACGGCCAGACATTATTACCGTAGATAACGAGATGGTTACAAACAAGGAAACTGGCGTTAGTGAGGCCCTTAACCAACGTCTGGTCATCAACGCCAAAGATACATCAATAAAACTAACTCGGTTTGTCTGACTTTTTGGGAGGGTTTATTCTAGATAATTTACACTCTATTGATGTTAGTACTTATGTGTCCCCGTACCTAATTAAACTTACTAATCACTGTCGGAAAATGAACATAGTTTTTTTTTTCTGTCTGTGTGTAATGTTTAAACTATGCCATCTACTGAGAACCTTTACTGCACATATAAGTTCCATCAAACTACTGGGAACGCTTGGAAGCGCTTGAATTGTACTCACTGGAACGCAGGCGAGAGAGATACATCATAATCTACACTTGGAAAATTCTAGAAGGAATTGTCCCTAATCTGCACACAGAAATCACTTCCTACGAAAGTAAAAGACTTGGCAGGCGATGCAAAATACTCCCAATGAAAAGTAGGGGCGCCATTGGTACACTAAGAGAAAACACCATAAGCGTCCGGGTCCCAAGACTGTTCAACAGCCTCCCACCAATGGTCAATGAGAGAGAAGAACCTGTGTTGATGAGTGGGACACATGTGCTACTGTTAGGTATCTTTATTGCTGAAACGTTTCGCCTACGTAGCAGGCTTCTTCAGTCAAATATAGAGGAGAGTGTATTGTAGGCAGCAGTAGTAGTGGCGAGGTAAACATTATATAATGAGTCCATCAACCTTGAAGAAATGGTTTGAGGTGGTCAGTCCGGATGGGGATTCTTTTCCACTTTTCTCTGTATATTGTTTCAACGTCAGTCTTCCCCATTGTTTCTGTATGATAGCCAAGAGCTCAACCTCATGAATATCGTAAGTTCTCTTTAACAAATATCGTAAGTTCTCTTTAACAAATATCGTAAGTTCTCTTTAACAACTATCGTAAGTTCCCTTTAAGATCAATGGACATAAAAAATCTCAGTAACTTCAACTCAACTCGCCTCTATCTCGAGTATTATTTTAATACCTCGGAAAGTTCTCTCTCTCTCTCTCTCTCTCTCTCTTCTCTTTCTCTTCTTCTTCTCTCTCTTTTAAATTTATTCTCATCTCATAAATTTTCTTCTCATCACTTCAACTGTCTTCACTTTTTCATGGTTGTCTTCCTTCTTCTTATCATCTTCGCTCTCCAATCTATCGAATCTTGTTTTTTGTTTTTTTTGTCCTCATGTCTATCTTTGTAGGTGTTTGAGTACAAACACGAGATGTTCTGATGCTGATCTTGTTGTAAGGTGTTTGAGTACAAACACGAGAGTGTTCTGATGACTGATCTTGTTGTAAGTGTGTGAGTACAAACACGAGAGTGTTCTGATGACTGATCTTGTTGTAAGTGTTGTGAGTACAAACACGAGAGTGTTCTGATGACTGATCTTGTTGTAAGTGCTGTGAGTACAAACACGAGAGTGTTCTGATGACTGATCTTGTTGTAAGTGTAGTGAGTACAAACACGAGAGTGTTCTGATGGCTGATCTTGTTGTAAGTGCTGTGAGTACAAACACGAGAGTGTTCTGATGGCTGATCTTGTTGTAAGTGTTGTGAGTACAAACACGAGAGTGTTCTGATGGCTGATCTTGTTGTAAGTGTTGTGAGTACAAACACGAGAGTGTTCTGATGGCTGATCTTGTTGTAAGTGTTGTGAGTACAAACACGAGAGTGTTCTGATGACTGATCTTGTTGTAAGTGTTGTGAGTACAAACACGAGAGTGTTCTGATGACTGATCTTGTTGTAAGTGTTGTGAGTACAAACACGAGAGTGTTCTGATGACTGATCTTGTTGTAAGTGTTGTGAGTACAAACACGAGAGTGTTCTGATGGCTGATCTTGTTGTAAGTGTTGCGAGTACAAACACGAGAGTGTTCTGATGGCTGATCTTGTTGTAAGTGTTGTGAGTACAAACACGAGAGTGTTTTGATGACTGATCTTGTTGTAAGTGTTGTGAGTACAAACACAGAGTGTTCTGATGACTGATCTTGTTGTAAGTGTTGTGAGTACAAACACGAGAGTGTTCTGATGACTGATCTTGTTGTAAGTGTTGTGAGTACAAACACGAGAGTGTTCTGATGACTGATCTTGTTGTAAGTGTTGCGAGTACAAACACGAGAGTGTTTTGATGACTGATCAAGTTGTATTGTCATCATTTGTCTTGAACAATGTGTTGTTTTTTGAAACTTTGTCGTCTATCATCTGTCTTGTATTATCTATCATCTATTATCTAACTTCTATCATCTATTATTTATTATCTATCTTGTATTATCTATCATATATCTTCTGTCATCTATTATCTGTTATCTGTCATATATCATCTACCATCCATTGTCTATTATGTATCATCTATCGTCTTTTAAGACGAATATTATTAGGTATGGAAATATTGCGTTTGTTTGGCCTTATTCTTTATGATATATAAAAAAGAAACACACACACACACACACACACACACACACGGGGCCAGGAGCTGAGTCTCGACCCCTGCAACCACAATTAGATGAGTACACACACACACACACACACACACACACGGGGCCAGGAGCTGAGTCTCGACCCCTGCAACCACAATTAGATGAGTACACACACACACACACACACACATACACACACACACACACACACACACACATACAGCACCAGTCTGGAACCCACACCTGGTCAAGCACGTAAGGAAACTAGAGAAAGTGCAAAGGTTTGCGACAAGGTTAGTTCCACAACTCAGGGGTCTGTCTTATGAAGAAAGGTTGAGGGAAATAGGACTAACAACACTGGAGGAAAGAAGGGTCAGAGGAGACATGATAACGACATACAAAATACTGCGGGGAATTGACAAGGTAGATAGTGACAGGTTGTTTCAGAGAGGGAACACAGATACAAGGGGACACAACTGGAAGCTGAAGACTCAGATGAGTCAAAGGGATGTCAGGAAACACTTCTTCAGCCACAGAGTAGTCAGGAAGTGGAATGGACTAGAGAAAGATATAGTGGAGGCAGGAACCATACATAGTTTTAAGACAAGGTATGATAAAGCTCATGGAGCAGGGAGAGCAGAGACCCAGTAGCAGACAGCGAAGAGGCGGGGCCAGGAGCTGAGACTCGACCCCTGCAACCACAATTAGGTGAGTACAATTAGGTGAGTACACACACACACACACACACACACACATACACACACACATACACACACACACACACACATACACACACACACATACACACACACACACCAGGCAGGGCTGCAAACAGACCTGGACAAGCTCGACATCTGGTCTAGCAGATGGCTTCTCGAATTCAATCCCACCAAATGCAAAGTCATGAGGATCGGAGAAGGGCAAAGAAGACCGCTGACAGAGTACAAGCTAGGCGGACAAAGGCTACAAACCTCGGCAAAGGAGAAAGACCTTGGAGTGAGTATAACGCCAAGCACGTCTCCGGAGGCACACATCAACCAGATAACTGCGGCAGCATATGGGCGACTGGCAAACCTTAGATTAGCGTTCCGTTACCTTAACAAGGAATCGTTCAAGACACTGTATACCGTGTAATGTCAGGCCCATACTAGAATATGAGCACCAGTCTGGAACCCACACCTGGTCAAGCACGTAAGGAAACTAGAAATGTGCAAGGTTTGCGACAAGGTTAGTTCCACAACTCAGGGTCTGTCCTATGAAGAAGGTTGAGGGAAATAGGACTAACAACACTGGGAAGAAGGGTCAGAGGAGACTGATAACGATAAATAATACTGCATAGGAATTGACAAGGTAGATAGTGACAGGTTGTTCCAGAGACGGAACACAGAAACATAAGGACACAATGGAAGCTGAAGACTCAGATGAGTCAAAGGGATGTCAGGAAACATTTCTTCAACATCAGAGTAGTCAGGAAGTGGAATGGACTAGAGAAAGATATAGTGAGGCAGGAACCATACATGGTTTTAAGACAGGTTGATAAAGCTCATGGAGGGAGAGCAGAGACCCAGAGCAGACAGCGAAGAGCGGGGCCAGGAGCTGAGTATCGACCCTGCAACCACAATTAGTGAGTACACACACACACACACACACACACACACCCAGACTACACACGCACCACAAAAATACACACCCACACACACACATACACCACACACACACACATCACACACACACACACACACACACACACACACACACACCACACACAACACTAAACTAAAATGCAACACATTACACACTACTCATAATACAATAACACACACACGACAAAACAAACACAGAACACAACACACATACTGCGATTACAATAATATGACAGTGCACACACACACACAACACGGACACAACTGAACAACCAATATCACAGATGCCCAGACACACACATTCCAGCCACAATATAGAATGAATACAAAAATACACAATACAACCACCACCATACAATAAACACAGGTATATAAAGCCACAACAGAAGCAGACATACAACACAATACGCAGGCTGAACTCACACATGCAACCACAATATGATACAATTAGTGATACACACACACACACACACACACACATACACACACACACATACACACACACACACACACTACACACACACACAACACACACACACACACACACACACAACACATAATGCATCGACGATCAGCAGTCTCTTTCCAATGATGTAACAAGAGAATCACATCGGATGAAGACAAGCAGATTCAGGACCTGGACAAGCTTGACATCTGGTCTAGCAATGGCTTCTCGAATTAACCCACCAAATGCAAAGTCATGAAGATCGGAGAAGGGCAAAGAAGACCGCTGACAGAGTACAGGCTAGGGGACAAAGGCTACAAACCTCGGCAAAGGAGAAAGACCTTGGGTGAGTATAACACCAAGCACGTCTCCGGAAGCACACATCAACCAGATAACGCGGCAGCATATGGGCGACTGGCAAACCTTAAGATTAGCGTTCCGTTACCTTAACAAGGAATCGTTCAAGACACTGTATACCGTTACGTCAGGCCCATACTAGATATGCAGCACCAGTCTGGAACCCACACCTGGTCAAGCACGTCAAGAAACTAGAGAAAGTGCAAAGGTTTGCGACAAGGTTAGTTCCACAACTCAGGGGTCTGTCTTATGAAGAAAGGCTGAGGGAAATAGGACTAACAACACTGGAGGAAAGAAGGGTCAGAGGAGACATGATAACGACATACAAAATACTGCGGGAATTGACAAGGTAGATAGTGACAGGTTGTTTCAGAGAGGGAACACAGAAACAAGGGGACACAACTGGAAGCTGAAGACTCAGATGAGTCAAAGGGATGTCAGGAAACATTTCTTCAGCCACAGAGTAGTCAGGAAGTGGAATGGACTAGAGAATGATATAGTGGAGGCAGGAACCATACATAGTTTTAAGACAAGGTATGATAAAGCTCATGGAGCAGGGAGAGCAGAGACCCAGTAGCAGACAGCGAAGAGGCGGGGCCAGGAGCTGAGTCTCGACCCTGCAACCACAATTAGGTGAGTACAATTAGGTGAGTACACACACACACACACACACACACACACACACACACATACACACACACACACACACACACACACGGTGGCCTAGTGGGTAAAGCTCTCGCCTGACGCACGGAGGGGCCGGGTTCAATTCCCGGTGGGGCAGAAACATTTCGAAGTGTTTCCTAACATACACATACACACACACATATATACAACAGGCCTAGTGTCTAATTGACATGTGCCTAGGACAAAATGGTAACTAACTAACTAACACACACATCACACACACACACACACACACACACACATCACACACACACACACACACATACACACACACACACAACACACACACACACATACACACACACACACACACACACACACACACACACACACACACACACACACACACATACACACGCACACAGTAATGTTTATTTTCTCTCTCTTCTTGAACTAGTTAGTTAAGGAGACAAGTTGGTGCAGTAAACTTGCCAAATTAACTACACCAATGAACTGAACTTTCCACATCTTGCCTTCTGTCTCTCCTCTCCCTCTCCTCTCTTGTTTCTTCTTTCTGATTTATCTCTGTCTATCTCTTCTCTTCCTTGCTCTCCCTTCATTTATTCTCCTCTCAAGCTTTATCTTCTCCACACTTTTTATTTTATTTTATTTTCCTTCACTCCCATCCCTCTCCTACCTCTTATCCCTCTCCTTCCTCTCATCCCTCTCCTACCTCTCATCCCTCTCCTACCTCTCCCTTTCTTTTCTCACATCATTCCCTCTATTCTCTCTGCTCTTCTCAATCATCTCAAACAAAGGGTTTCTTATGGGTCTTTCTCCTTTCCATCGTTTGCTAAGGCTTGTAATTCTCTATCTCTCTCTCTCTCTCTCTCTCTCTCTCTCTCTCTCTCTCTCTCTCTCTCTCTCTCTTTCTCCCCATTTCTTCCCTGTGTAAGTCTTTCCCTTCATTATTTCAAGCTTCTCTTCTATTTCCCCTCAAGGTGATGACACTCCCCAGAGAGACCGTCCGTCCTCTCCTCACTAATAGAATCCATCTCCCCTGGGGAGAGGCTTCCACAGTGGTGGTCATCCACTTGTGTGGTCACAGTGGTGGTAACTTTAGTATATACCTAATTTTTCAACCTCTCTCTCTCTCTCTCCCTCCCTCTTCAACATTTGTTGCCTCTACACTGAGCAGTACTCAACATGACAGTCAAGTACTCACTCAGTACCCTCACAGCACCATCCTTCACTCACACACTCTCCATAGTGACTCCACACTCCTATCACTATCCCCTCGTCATATATCACTCACCCCCCTCCCATTATCTCCCATCATATACTACTCACCCCTTCCACTATCCCCAACCATCCACCACGTACTATCCCCAACCATCCACCACGTACTATCCCCAACCATCCACCACGTACTATCCCCAACCATCCACCACGTACTATCCCCAACCATCCACCACGTACTATCCCCAATATACTACTAATACATTTCTTTATGTATACCAGTCACAAGATTTACTATCAACTATCAACCTCCCCAGTAATGCACCACTCAAATGGCCCACTAACTTCCTTCCCTCCTCTCCCCCTCCCCTCTCTTGTATCCCTCTTCTCCCCCTCCCCTCTCTTGTATCCCTCTTCTCCCCCCTCTCTTGTATCCCTCTTCTCCCCTCCTCTCTTGTATCCCTTCTCCCCTCCCTCTCTTGTATCCCTCTTCTCCCCCCCTCTCTTGTATCCCCCTTCTCCCCCCTCTCTTGTATCCTCTTCTCCCCTCCCTCTCTTGTATCCCTCTTCTCCCCCTCCCTCTCTTGTATCCCTCTTTCCCCTCCCTCTCTTGTATCCTCTTCTCCCCTCCCTCTCTTGTATACCTCTTCTCCCCCTCCCTCTCTTGTATACCTCTTCTCCCCTCCCTCTCTTGTATACCTCTTCTCCCCTTCATTCAACTTAGTGGAACAAAAAGTATCAAGGTGAATTATAACAGAAATGACTGGGAGCTTCGTCACTTCATCAAGAAAATTGCCCAAAATTAGTCTACAGCGCCACAAAATTGTGCTAACTGAGGGAAAAACACAAAAATTCGTAACACTGACGTACCGAAAGTTGAGTGGATAGGAAAATTATGAGTGTCCTCACCTAGGAAAGCCCACAGGGGTCAAGTTTCTGCCCCCCTGACCCGTTTCTTAGTTGCTAAGGAGTATTTTCACTGACATCTTGACCACCAGTGGCGATTATTATTGTACTACAACTTCATCCTGTAATCGTAATACATTTACTATTTTCTACATCTAGACGGAAAAGGTATTTTCTATCTCAGCTTAGAGTGTAAGCTGCCATCTAAGCTTCTTTCACTCGTTTAGTCCTCTCAAACAGTTAGGTTTGGTTTGTCAGGAAAGGAGGCCATCCGATGGCTTACCCCTCCACCCCTCTTGTGGTTATGATTATAACCACAAGATAGTTGTCACAGTGTTGTGTGTTATAATCAACTCCATCTCTGGAACTCTTATTCTTCAGCACTTTCATTGTTAAGTTCGTCTCAGTAGACTCGTCAAGTCAGTCTCCTCGCAAAGGTTTATCTCCAACAGCAGATTATTAACCTGGTTAGACATATAGGGATAATAAAAAAAAAATTTTGTTCTTGACATGAAATGCTTCTCTTCCGCGTCCTTATTCTCTCTCTCTCTCTCTCTCTCTCTCTCTCTCTCTCTCTCTCTCTCTCTCTCTCTGTCGTGTCAGTATCATATATACACTTGTTTAGTGTATCTTTATAAAGCTGGTCCCTTTGCGTGTGACGTCACGGTACCCGCTGACGTCAGAGGCTCAGCGCATGTGCACAGCCTATCATAGGCAGACTGCCTCACTACGTTAGACCTACAGGCGAGACAGAAGGTGTGCTGGACTCTCCTTGACTCACTGTAAATATACCGTAACCATCCAACAAGGAGTATCTTTGACCTCCTATATATCTCTCCCAAGACCCACACGACATCTCTTCTCTCTCTCTCTATTATCTTCTACTTTATATACTTATACTCTCTCTCTCTCTCTCTCTCTCTCTCTCTCTCTCTCTCTCTCTCTCTCTCTCTCTCTCTTCTTCTTCCAGGTTTATCATTCTACTGTTGGTTACACTTAATATTTTTGTTATTCTATATGTGATTCGTTCAAGTGACAGTTAGATCCCATACATTTCCACACTCACACTCCCTCACACTCCCTCACACTCTCTCACACTCCCTCACACTCCCTCACACTCTCTCACACTCCCTCACACTCCCTCACACTCCCTCACACTGACTCACACTCCCTCACACTCCCTCACACTCCTCACCTCCCTCACACTCCCTCCACATCCACTCCCTCACACTCTCTCACACTCCCTCACCTCCTCACCTCCCTCACACTCTCTCACACTCCCTCACACTCCTCACGCTCTCTCACACTCTTCACCTCCACACACTCCTCACGTTCCCTCAGGCTTTCACACTCTCTCACACTCCCTCCACCCCTCCTCCACACTCCTCACACTTCCTCACACTCCCTCACACACTCCCTCACACACTCCCTCACTCCCTCACACACTCCCTCACATCCCTCAAACTCCCTCACACACTCCCTACACACTCCCTCACGCTCCCTCACACTCCTCACACACTCCCTCACACTCCACCACACGCTCATACACACTCCCTCACGCTCCCTCACACTCCCTCACGCTCTCTCACGCTCCCTCACACTCCCTCAAACTCCCTCACGTTCCCTCACGCTCCCTCACGGTCCCTCACGCTCCCTCAAGCTCCCTCACGTTCCCTCATGCTCCCTCACACTCCCTCACGGTCCCTCACGCTCCCTCACGCTCCCTCACGCTCCCTCACGCTCCCTCACGCTCCCTCATGCTCCCTCACACTCCCTCACGCTCCCTCACGCTCCCTCACGCTCCCTCACGCTCCCTCACGCTCCCTCACGCTCCCTCACGCTCCCTCACGCTCCCTCACGCTCCCTCACGCTCCCTCACGCTCCCTCACGCTCCCTCACGCTCCCTCACGGTCCCTCCGCTCCTCACGCTCCCTCACGGTCCCTCGAGGTCCCTCCGCTCCCTCACGGTCCCTCACGGTCCCTCACGCTCCCTCACGGTCCTCACGGTCCCTCACGCTCCCTCACGCTCCCTCACGCTCCTTCACGCTCCCTCACGCTCCCTCACGCTCCCTCAGACTCCCTCACGCTCCCTCACGCTCCCTCACGCTCCTTCACGCTCCCTCACGCTCCCTCCGCTCCCTCACGCTCCTCCTCCCTCCGCTCCCTCACGCTCCCTCACGCTCCCTCACGCTCACTCACGCTCCCTCACGCTCCCTCACGCTCCCTCACGCTCCCTCACGCTCCCTCACGCTCCCTCACGCTCCCTCCGCTCCTCACGCTCCCTCACGCTCCCTCACGTTCCCTCACGCTCCTCACTTTCCCTCACGCTCCCTCACGCTCCTCGCTCCTCATCGCTCCCTCACGTCCTCACGCTCTCCCGCTCCCTACGCTCCCTACGCTCCCTCACGTCCCTCACGTTCCCTCACGTCCTCACGCTCCCTCACGCTCCCTCGCTCCCTCACGCTCCCTCACGCTCCTAACGCTCCCTCACGCTCCCTCACGCTCCCTCACGCTCCTCACGCTCCCTCACGCTCCTCACGCTCCCTCACGCTCCCTCACGCTCCTCACGCTCCCTCACGCTCCCTCACGCTCCCTCTCTCACGCTCCCTCACGCTCCTCACGCTCCTCCGCTCTCCGCTCCTCACGCTCCCTCACGCTCCCTCACGCTCCCTCACGCTCCCTCACGCTCCCTCACGCTCCCTCACGCTCCCTCACGCTCCCTCACGCTCCCTCACTTCCCTCACGCTCCTCACGCTCCCTCACGCTCCATCACGCTCCCTCACGCTCCCTCACGCTCCTCACGCTCCCTCACGTCCCTCACGTTCCCTCACGTTCCTCACGTTCTCACGCTCTCATCCTCAGCTCCTCACGTCCTACGCTCCCTACGCTCTCTCACGCTCCTTACGTTCACGTCCTCACGCTCCCTACGCTCCTACGCTCTCCTAGCTCCCTGTTCACGCTCCCCACGCTCCTAACGCTCCCTCCCGCTCCTCACGCTCCCTCACGCTCCCTCACGCTCCCTCACGCTCCCTCACGCTCCCTCACGCTCCTCCGCTCCCTCACGCTCCTCAGACTCCCACCCTCCCTCACGCTCCTCACGCTCCCTCCGCTCCCTCACGCTCCTCAGTTACGTCTCACGTTCCGTCCTGTTACGTCTCGCTCCTCACGCTCCTCCACGCTCCCTCACGCTCTCACATCCTCCGCTCCCCTCACGCTCCTCACGTCACTCAATTCAACTCACTTCAACAAAAGAATAAAGTTTTCATGAAACATGAAAACATTCATGCAAAATATATTTTGTGTTCCATTTTTCACACAAAACTCACAACACTGCAACACAAATATAAACACCTGGCAACACTATCGATGGAAAATTTTATATTAAACATAAATATAACACTTGCTATAATCTATCATATAATATCTCTCTTATATATACATCATCTTTATATACATTCATCTCATTCTTCTCTTACTCTTTTTCTCTCTTTTTTTTCATCTTTCTTTCTCTCTCTCTCTCTCTCTCTCTCTCTCTCTCTCTTCTCTCTCTCTCTCTCTCTTCTCTCTCTTTCTTGTCTATCTCTCTGTCTGTCTGTCTGTCTCTCTTTCTCTCTCTGTCTCTCTCTGTCTACTCTTCTCTCTGTCTCTGTATCTCTCGTTCTGTCTGTCTGTCTGTCTGTCTGTCTTCTTCTTCTCTTCTCTTCTCTCTCTCTCTCTCTCTCTCTCTCTCTCTCTCTCTCCGTCTATCTCTCTCTCTCTGTCTGTCTGTCTCTCTTTCTCTCTCTGTCTCTCTCTCTGTCTATATATCTCTCTCTCTCTGTCTCTGTATCTCTCGTTCTGTCTGTCTGTCTGTCTCTCTCTCTCTCTCTCTCTCTTCTCTCTCTCTCTCTCTCTCTCTCTCTCTCTCTCTCTCTCTTACACACACACTAAAATGTTCCAAAGATGGCACACAGCAACAAGGGGTCACAGTTGGAAGTTGAAGACTCAGATGAATCACAGGGATGTTAGGAAGTATTTCTTCAGTCACAGAGTTGTCAGAAAGTGGAATAGTCTGGGAAGTGATGTAGTGGAGGCAGGATCCATACATAGCTTTAAGAAGAGGTATGATAAAGCTCACGTAGCAGGGAGGGAGTGACCTAGTAGTGAAAAGTGAAAATACGGGGCCAGGAGCTATGAATCGACCCCTGCAACCACAATTAGGTGAGTACACACACACACATACAGGAGTGAGTCAACACACTAACACGACAGATGACAACTCAACCACATCTGTCGCATCAGTTTCAGCTGTGACGTTAATTACAACTGTCATTGTAACACACCTGTCACCTGGTGTGTATATCACTGCAATGTCTCCTGAAGTGAATGTATTGAAGTACATCAACTATGTCCTGGCAGTGACTACGGTGACTACAGTGACTACGGTGACTACAGTGACTACGATGACTACAGTGACTACGGTGACTACAGTCTTCCCAGTGAGATGTTGTTCTGAAGTGTGTATTATCACTCTCAGTGATGGCATGATTTGTAACACTGTGTGACCAACAGTAGTGATGGCATGATTTATAACACTGTATGACCCCAAAGCAGTGATGGCATGATTTGTAACACTGTGACCCCAAACATTGATGGCATGATTTGTAACACTGTGTGACCCCAAACAGTGATGGCATGATTTGTAACACTGTGTGACCCCCAGTAGTGATAGCATGATTTGTAACATTGTGTGACCCCAAACAATGATGGGAATTTTTTAAATTTACACGTATGTTCCAGGTATGTTCCAGGTATGCTACAGGTATGTTCCAGGTATGTTCCAGGTATGCTACAGGTATGTTCCAGGTATGTTCCAGGTAAGCTACAGGTATTTTCTATGTATGCTACAGGTATGTTCCAGGTATGCTACAGGTATGTTCCAGGTATGCTACAGATATGTTCCAGGTATGTTCCAGGTATGTTCCAGATATGCTACAGGTATGTTCCAGGTATGCTACAGGTATGTTCCAGGTATGCTACAAGTATGTTCCAGGTATGCTACAGGTATGTTCCAGTTATGCTACAGGTGTTCTAGGTATGTTCCAGATATGTTCCAGGTATGCTACAGGTATGTTCCAGGTATGCTACATGTATGTTCCAGGTATGCTACAGTTATGTTCCATGTATGTTCCAGGTATGTTCCAGGTATGTTCCAGGTATGCTACAGGTATGTTCCAGGTATGTTCCAGGTATGCTACAAGTATGTTCCAGGTATGCTACAGGTATGTTCCAGGTATGCTACAGGTGTTCCAGGTATGTTCCAGATATGTTCCAGGTATGTTCCAGGTATGCTACATGTATGTTCCAGGTATGTTCCAGGTATGCTATAGGTATGTTCCAGGTATGCTACATGTATGTTCCAGGTATGTTCCAGGTATGCTACAGGTATGTTCCAGGTATGCTACATGTATGTTCCAGGTATGTTCCAGGTATGCTACAGGTATGTTCCAGGTATGTTCCAGGTATATTAAAGTATCATTCAAACTAAATAATAATTAGAGTGCCACGTACAGTTGTGTGCCTTAAAAATATGTTCATGTTCATTGTGTAAGAACTGCCATGTAGGTACACCCCTCGTTGAACACCCTCATGTTCATTGTGTAAGAACTGCCATGTAGGTACACCCCTCGTTGAACAACCTCATGTTCATTGTGTAAGAACTGCCATGAAGGTACACCCCTCGTTGAACAACCTCATGTTCATTGTGTAAGAACTGCCATGTAGGTACACCCCTCGTTGAACACCCTCATGTTCATTGTGTAAGAACTGCCATGTAGGTACACCCCTCGTTGAACAACCTCATGTTCATTGTGTAAGAACTGCCATGTAGGTACACCCCTCGTTGAACAACATCATGTTAATTGTGTAAGAACTGCCATGTAGGTACACCCCTCGTTGAACACCCTTATGTTCATTGTGTAAGAACTGCCATGTAGATACACCCCTCGTTGAACAACCTCATGTTCATTGTGTAAGAACCGCCATGTAGGTACACCCCTCGTTGAACACCCTTATGTTCATTGTGTAAGAACTGCCATGAAGGTAAACCCCTCGTTGAACAACCTCATGTTCATTGTGTAAGAACCGCCATGTAGGTACACCCCTCGTTGAACCACCTCATGTTCATTATGTAAGAACTTTCACATAAATTCTGTCTGAGTGAACGCCCCCCATGTTCATTAAGTACTGTTATATAAGCACTTCTCATTGAACATAAGAACTCATATACAGCTACCTCCTTATTGAACACCCTCGTTGAACACACTCGTTGAATACACTCGTTGAACACTCGTTGAACACCATCGTTGAACACTCGTTGAACACCCTCGTTGAACACTCGTTGAACACCCTCGTTGAACACTCGTTGAACACCCTCGTTGATGACCCTTGTTGAACACTCGTTGAACACCCTCGTTGAACACCCTCGTTGAACACCCTCGTTGAACACCCTCGTTGAACATTCGTTGAACACCCTCGTTGAACACCCTCAAGTTAATCATGCAAGGACTGACGGCCCTCACATTCAACATACATGAAGACCTCTGGTGATATAGTGTGTCTCATCGTTGTGAAGAGTGAATGAGAAAGAAACATCGTCAACAATGAATTCTCATCTGAGTTATATCTTCTGAAGCTGGCTCATATATCAGAAAGCGAATGATATATTGTGGAAGACGGCAGTGTTTTATGCCTGAGAGAGTGCGAAATGTGTGTGGGTCAGAGGATGATTGATTTATACCTCTAGATGACGTACTTATGTCGGTGTTGCCTTGGCAAGCGTTGTGGTGAGGATGTGTGTGTGATGAGTAGTGAGGGGCTGTGATGGAGGTGATGAGTAGTGAGGGCTGTGATGGAGGTGATGAGTAGTGAGGGTTGTGATGGAGGTGATGAGTAGTGAGGGGTTGTGATGGAGGTGATGAGTAGTGAGGGGTTGTGATGGAGGTGATGAGTAGTGAGGGGTTGTGATGGAGGTGATGAGTAGTGAGGGGTTGTGATGGAGGTGATGAGTAGTGAGGGGTTGTGATGGAGGTGATGAGTAGTGAGGGGTTGTGATGGAGGTGATGAGTAGTGAGGGGTTGTGATGGAGGTGATGAGTAGTGAGGGGTTGTGATGAAGGTGAGGAGTAGTGAGGGGTTGTGATGAAGGTGATGAGTAGTGAGGGGTTGTGATGAAGGTGAGGAGTAGTGAGGGGTTGTGATGGAGGTGATGAGTAGTGAGGGGTTGTGATGAATGATGGAGATGGAGGATAGGAGATGTGTAATTGTTGGGATTAATTTGATTGTTACCTGGTTGACTGAGAACAAGAATTATCCGAGTTGAGGTTAATTAAGTGAATATGACACTGACGGCACTGTATATAAGTAGAACTTATACAATAACAGCTACAACAACAGGAGCTACAACAACAGGAGCTACAACAACAGCAGCTACAACAACAGCAGCTACAACAACAGCAGCTACAACAACAGGAGCTACAGTAACAGGAGCTACAACAACAGGAGCTACAACAACAACCTACAATAACAGGAGCTACAACAACAGGAGCTACAGTAACACAAGCTACAACAACAGGAGCTACAACAACAAGCTACAATAACAGGAGCTACAACAACAGGAGCTACAACAACAAGCTACAATAACAGGAGCTACAATAACAAGCTACAACAACAGGAGCTACAGTAACACAAGCTACAACAACAGGAGCTACAACAACAAGCTACAATAACAGGAGCTACAATAACAAGCTACAACAACAGGAGCTACAACAACAAGCTACAACAACAGGAGCTACAATAATAAGCTACAACAACAGGAGCTACAATAACACAAGCTACAACAACAGGAGCTACAACAACAAGCTACAATAACAGGAGCTACAATAACAAGCTACAACAACAGGAGCTACAACAACAAGCTACAATAACAGGAGCTACAATAACAAGCTACAACAACAGGAGCTACAATAACACAAGCTACAATAACACAAGCTACAATAACACAAGCTACAATAACAGGAGCTACAACAACAAGCTACAACAACAAGCTACAATAACAGGAGCTACAATAACAAGCTACAACAACAGGAGCTAAAATAACACAAGCTACAACAACAGGAGCTACAATAACACAAGCTACAACAACAGGAGCTACAACAACAAGCTACAATAACAGGAGCTACAATAACAAGCTACAACAACAGGAGCTACAGCAACAAGCTACAATAATAGTAGCTACAATAACAAGCTACAACAACAGGAGCTACAGCAACAAGCTACAATAACAGGAGCTACAATAACACAAGCTACAACAACAAGCTACAATAACAGGAGCTACAATAACAAGCTACAACAACAGGAGCTAAAATAACACAAGCTACAACAACAGGAGCTACAATAACAAGCTACAACAACAGGAGCTACAACAACATTAGCTACAACAACAGAAGCTACAACAACAGGAGCTACAACAACAGGAGCTACAATAACAAGCTACAACAACAAGAGCTACTGTAACACACTACAACAACAGGAGCTACAACAGGAGCTACAATAACAAGCTACAACAACAGGAGCTACAATAACAAGCTACAACAACAGGAGCTACAGTAACACACTACAACAACAGGAGCTACAGTAACAGGAGCTACAACAACAGAAGCTACAACAACAGGAGCTACAAAAACAAGCTACAACAACAGGAGCTACAATAACAAGCTACAACAACAGGAGCTACAGTAACACACTACAACAACAGGAGCTACAGTAACAGGAGCTACAACAACAGGAGCTACAACAACAGGAGCTACAATAACAAGCTACAACAACAGGAGCTACAATAACAGGAGCTACAACAACAGGAGCTACAACAACAGGAGCTACAATAACAAGCTACAACAACAGGTGCTACAATAACAAGCTACAACAACAGGAGCTACAATAACAAGCTACAACAAGACAGGTCAGACACACAGCGGGGAAGCACTACAGAGTGTAGTGTGCAGTTGGATGCACAATGTATGGTGATATATTCTTTAATTAAACTATGAACGTATAACTGTGTGTGTGTGTGTGTACTCACCTAGTTGTACTCACCTAGTTGTACTCACCTAGTTGTACTCACCTAGTTGTACACACCTAGTTGTACTCACCTAGTTGTACTCACCTAGTTGTACTCACCTAGTTGTACTCACCTAGTTGTACTCACCTAGTTGTACTCACCTAGTTGTACTCACCTAGTTGTACTCACCTAGTTGTACTCACCTAGTTGTACACACCTAGTTGTACTCACCTAGTTGTACTCACCTAGTTGTACTCACCTAGTTGTACTCACCTAGTTGTGGTTGCAGGGGTCGATTCATAGCTCATGGCCCCGCCTCTTCACTGGCAGCTAGTGGGTCACTCTCCCTGAGCCATGAGCTTTATCATACCTCTTCTTAAAGCTATGTATGGATCCTCCCTCCACTGCATCACTTCCCAAACTATTCCACTTCCCGACCACTCTGTGACTGAAGAAATACTTCCTAACATCCCTTTGACTCATCTGAGTCTTCAACTTCCAACTGTGTCCCCTTGTTTCTGTGTCCCCTCTCTGGAACATCTTGTCTCTGTCCACCTTATCTATTCCTCGCAGTATTTTATATGTCGTTATCATGTCTCCCCTAACCCTCCTGTCCTCTAGTGTCGTCAGGCCGATTTCCCTTAACCTTTCTTCGTAGGACAATCCCCTTAGCTCTGGGACTAGTCTTATTGCAAACCTTTGCCCTTTCTCTAATTTCTTGACGTGCTTGACCAGGTGTGGTCAATGTGTGTGTGTGTGTTAGTTACCATTTTGTCCTAGGCACATGTCGATTAGACACTAGGCCTGTTGTATGTATGTGTGTGTGTGTGTAACGAAACACTTCGAAATGTTTCGGCCCCGCCGGGAATTGAACTCGGGCCCTCCGTGCGTGAAGCAAGAGCGCTACCCACCATGCCATCGGGGCGTGTGTGTATGTGTGTGTGTGTGTGTGTGTGTGTGTGTGTGTGTGTGTGTGTGTGTGTGTTTGTGTGTGAGTGTGTTTGAGTACTCACCTATATGTGGCTGCAGTGGTCGATTCACAACTCCTGGTCCCGCCTCTTCACTGGTCACTACTCGGTCCACTCCTGGCTTCAAGAGCCTTGTCGTACCTCTTCTTAAAGCTACGTATGGATCTTGCCTCTACCACTTCATCACTGTTGCAAGAGACTTTATTAACAGAGAGTCAACAGTGTTAGAAGTGCAACAAACAGTAGCACTGGTCTGGTCACAGACCGGGCCGCGGGGGCGTTGACCCCTGGAATTCTCTCCAGGTAAACACTTTTAAAACATTTACTTTCATCACATTAACAGATCAGTTGAAATTAACATGACTCTAGTTTAAATTTTAACTTTTTAAGTAGGGTAATAATAATAATAATAATAATAATAATAATAATAATAATAATAATAATAATAATAATAATAATAACAGTAATAATAATAATAATAATAATAATAATAATAATAATAATAATAATAATAAATAATAATAATAATAATAATAATAATAATAATAATAATAATGGAGGCGAATGGTTTTTGGGACATGACGATCTGTTGGAGTGTGAGCAGGGTAACATTTTGTGAAGGGATTCAGGGAAACCAGTTAATTGATTTAGTTGGACTTGAGTCCTGGAAATGGGAAGTACAATGCCTGCACTTTAAAGAAGGGGTCTGGGATAGTGACAGCTGGGAGGGACTATTCTCAGCTGTCGTATCTGAGCTCCTCTGCAAAGACAGTGATTATGTATGAGTGTGGTGAAAGTGTTGAATGATGATGAAAGTATTTTCTTTTTGGGGATTTTCTTTCTTTTTGGGTCACCCTGCCTCGGTGGGAGACGGCCGACTTGTTGAAAAATAATAATAATAATAATAACAGTAATAGTGATAATAATAACAATGTAATTTAGCAAGAAAAATTATGATAATTAAGAGGTAAACTTTAATAAATCATCAATGTAAATGTGGCTAGCTAACATTGCAAGATTTTTTGCAAACTCAAAAACCTGTCACACCGTCAGAGTACTTGTACTCAACAGTTAACTTGTCTGAGAGTGCTAATTGTTGCCGAGGGCTGCTCAGCACACGACGACGCTCTTGGATAGTCTGGGTCAGCTGGCTACTGACAGCTGGGTGAGCCTCGCCAGCTCCTCCTGGGACCAGGTGTGGCCTAGTAAATCTTGTTTGGAGGTTCTGTCCCACTCGCATGACAATAATGTCTCACCCAGGAAGGAACAGGAGGGACAATATATGGGGGGGGGGTCACATTGCCTATAGCATCAGGTGGGTTAAGAAACTTATATAGACAGTTTATTACCTCATAACAATAACAAATCACTGATGCATGAGGCTCAGGACATTCCACTCAGTACGGTTCTCAGAGTTGCTACTAAGTGGCCACACTGTACACTTACACATCATCCTCCATTGCAGTGCCATACAACCCCAGCCTTGAACCTCTCAACAAGAAAGGATGAGGTTTAATCCCAAGCGATCACACGAAACACAGTGGGGAGGGAGGAGTAAACATCCCCTTTATGGATCCCTTAAGGAGAAAGATCAAGGCAGGTATACCTACTAAGGATGACGGTCAAAGTAGGTATACCCAATAAGGAACACGGTCAGGAATTTCTGATAAGACAATAAATCGCAGCATCTTGGCCAGTCGCCTCTCTAAGGAAGTTTACGAAACAACAGTACTTATTTGCTCTATAATTGACCAACACAGACATTTATAGCTGTCCAGCAAGTACGCCTCTTTTTGTTAGCGGACATAAAATCCCAGCTTCATCTCCTTTCCTGTGGTTCAGAATGTAAAGAAAATATTGATAGGATCCTCGTTAACAACCTCCCTAAGAGCGTGTCTTGCTAATTAGGGCATTCTGGTAGCCTCGTCAGGGTCGTAAACCAGTGAGGGCAACCACTGAGGAACGATCACTTAATTAAATTACACTTGAGAAAGTAAGTCCTGGCTCTCTTTCCCTTTCATCTTGGTCTTTATCATTGCCTTATTTATTTAGACTCGCCTTCCTCTTTCTTTGTGACTTGTATCTTTTCGTCCACTCACTCACTCTCTCTCTCTCTCTCTCTCTCTCTCTCTCTCTCTCTCTCTCTCTCTCTCTCTCTCTCTCTCTCTCTCTCTCTCTCTTAAACATAGTGTGTGGGTATTCCAACACACTAAGTATAGTGACTCAAGTGTCTACATAAGAAACAGTGACTCACTATCTACATAAATAGTGACTCACTATCTACAAAAACAGTGACTCACTGTCTACATAAACAGTGACTCACTGTCTACATAAACAGTGACTCACTGTCTACATAACAAACAGTGATTCAGTGCTCATACTGTCTCTTATAAAAATACGTGTTGGTTTATAGCACCATTGATATACATATAGTACTATGAATTGTCACTATCTTAGTCATGGATGATCATGAGGGAGGACAGGAGGGTGATAACTGTACCTTGATCATGAGGGTGGACAGGAGGGTGATAACTGTACCTTGATCATGAGGGAGGACAGGAGGGTGATAACTGTACCTTGACCATGAGGGAGGACAGGAGGGTGATAACTGTGCCTTGGATAACTGAGCTTTTCACTATGGCAGCCTCTGACGTCTGCTCGCAATTATTCTTTCCATTCTATTTGTTAAGTTAAAAATTTAGCTGCTAACTTTTCCAGCTATTCCTTTGTCATGCATTGTGTGCACCTTTGCCATGCATTGTGTGCACATTTGTCATGCATTGTGTGCACCTTTGTCATGCATTGTGTGCACATTTGTCATGCATTGTGTGCACCTTTTTCATGCATTGTGTGCACATTTGTCATGAATTGTGTGCACCTTTGTCATGCATTGTGTGCACCTTTGTCATGCATTGTGTGCACCGTTACACTATGATCGCACCAGTCGAAAGCTTTTGTAAAATCTGTGTAAACTACAGGCACATTTCGTTAGTTTTGCACTGCATCCAAGACCATGTCGTAGTAGTGTAGTAGTTACGAGAGGCAGGAGTGACCTGCTACCATGGGTTGTGTAATTATTGTGTATTCAAGCGGTTATTGATATTTCTTCTTAAAACCCTCTCTAAGAGCTTTATGAGGTAGAGTGCAACGTCACTGCTGTTGGTCTATAGTTCTTTTTGCTGTTGCTTTGTTGTCACCTTTGTGTGGTAGTGCTATAGCCCTTATTGTTAAAGACTATGGGATGACTCCGCTTGTCTGGGCAGAGTGCATGGGAATATTGTCAATGGCTTCTTAGATGGCAAGTGCTGTTAGGGTTAAGTCGGAAAATTTGGAGATCCTAATAAAATTTTGGGTCTTATGCATAAAAAATTCGTTCAGTTTTTAACCTTTAGTCTGATTAACAGCTCACTGATCATAGAGTCATATTGAGACAAGTTCCACTCATTTCTTTGATGGCAAGGGGCCGATACTTGATGTAGCTTTTCCACTGGATTTCTATCAATTACATTAGTTGTTTTTATCTCCCTCTGTCTCTCCTGGACTCATATGATTCAATTAGTGTGAGTTCAAAATCTTCTTTTTATCTAGTAGTCCAAGCTTCCTTCCTTACTTCAGAAAGCTTTAGAAGTTCTGTGGTTCTTCGACTTAACCCGTAGAGGAAGCGTCTCTCTTTTTCTAGGTTACATTTTATCACCTTCTTTAATTAGTGGTATGTGCCTTGAGCCAACTTCTAGCGCCACAAAGTTCGTCATCTATAGACACATTCGGATCCTTTCTATTCAAAATATCTCCTTAACGTGTTTCGTTAAGGACATGACTTAATTAATCCCGGTTGATGTTCTTGCTGTTGAATTTAGTGAAAACACTTTTATGACTGTTTGCGTTTTGCTGGTCAGTACCCTGGTGCATGCAGGACCCTGGTGCATGCAGGACCCTGGTGCATGCAGACCCTGGTGCATGCAGGACCCTGGTGCATGCAGGACCCTGGTGCATGCAGGACCCTGGTGCATGCAGGACCCTGGTGCATGCAGGACCCTGGTGCATGCAGGACCCTGGTGCATGCAGGACCCTGGTGCATGCAGGACCCTGGTGCATGCAGGACCCTGGTGCATGCAGGACCCTGGTGCATGCAGGACCCTGGTGCATGCAGTACCCTGGTGCATGCAGTACCCTGGTGCATGCAGGACCCTGGTGCATGCGGGTCCCTGGTGCATGCAGGACCCTGGTGCATGCAGGACCCTGGTGCATGCAGGACCCTGGTGCATGCAGGACCCTGGTGCATGCAGGACCCTGGTGCATGCAGGACCTGGTGCATGCAGTCCCTGGTGCATGCAGGACCCTGGTGCATGCGGCCCTGGTGCATGCAGGACCCTGGTGCATGCAGGACCCTGTGCATGCGGACCCTGTGATGCAAGACCCTGGTGCATGCAGGACCATGGTGCATGCAGGACCCTGGTGCATGCAGGTCCCTGTTGCATGCAGGACCCTGGTGCATGCAGGACCCTGGTGCATGCAGGACCCTGGTGCATGCAAGACCCTGGTGCATGCAGACCTGGTGCATGCGACCTTTCGAGACCCTGTGCATGCAGGACCCTGGTGCATCGGATCCCTGGTGCATGGCCCTGGCATCGGACCTGGTGCATGCAGGACCCTGTCGTGCATGCAGGACCCTGGTGCATGCAGGACCCTGGTGCATGCAAGATGATGCTGCACCTGGTGCATGCAGGACCTTCTAGTCTGTTGCATGCAGGATTGATCAAACCTGTTGCCATGGTGATCAGGACCCCATGGTCCCTGTGCATGCAGGACCCTGGTGTGCATGCTCAAGGACCCTGGTGCATGCAAGACCCTGGTGCATGCAGGTCCCTGGTGCATGCAGGACCCTGGTGCATGCAGGTCCCTGGTGCATGCAGGACCCTGGTGCATGCAGGTCTGAACTTCGATTAGGTTGTAAATTGAATTTACTGTCTTCAACTTCGTTATATTTCTAATAGGCTTCCCTATCTGTTGGCTTATGGTAAATTTATTATACAGTTTAAATAGTTTATTTGTGTGAGAATGTTCATCTCCATTCTCCTCTGCTATTTTTGTACAGTATTACCTACATTCTTCCATTTTAAATGTCTTAAAGTAAAATAACCAAGCAAGAAGGTATTTGGAGCAGGAGCTGAAACATTTTCTAGACGATATTCAATTTTCGACACCTGGGCCTTGAACTTTAGAGAAGTTCTACCCGGCGACTTATATACAAGTAAAATAACTAGATTTTGCTTCTCAGTTTTTACTGCCAAAACTTCAACTACATCATCTGTGGTGTTTAGTAAGTCTGTGCAAATGAGTGACTCTTTAACATAAAGGCTAACATACACCCCTTCCCTTGTTACCTGCTCTTTCAGTCGTATCTAAGTAAGTTGTACCAGGGGACTCGACTTTTAAATGGATTTCTGTGAAAGCTGTAAATAATGCGTTTGACTTTGTGAGGAGTCAACTAATAAACAGAATTTTGTTGGGGTGGACGCATTAAGAAATTGCATTGCTTGTTTTTGGAAAAATATTTTGACGTTAATATGTGTGGTTGTGGAGTGGAGGCCGCTTACTCTGCCTCCAGACCAACAAGGCTCCCAGATGGTGCAATGTCTTTGTCACTTCTTGACATGTTTTCTGCTCCTCAGCATTGAAAAAAATATCTTGTTGTTGAATGATTGTAACTGCTACGGTAAGTTTATTGTGATTTATGGAGTTGAGAGATAATTTAGATGTGTTGAGTCCCTCAGCCTTGACGTTACTCACTCTGACGCAGCTGTTGGAGATGGCGTCACACAAGGCGGGGCCCTGGTACTTCTGGTAAAATATATTTATGTACAGTCCAGGACACTTGGTAAAATATATTTATGTACAGTCCAGGACACTTATTAAAGGAAACGTTTCTCCACGAGTGACCTCTGCTGAAGAAGTCACTCGTGGCGAACGATTCCTCTAGTATATATCCTGGAGTGTATATAAGTGACTTTTTCCACATCTTGTCGGTATTACCAGACCATTTTTTACTAGTAGTTTTGGTGGTAAATGCTAGAACAACTAGTGGAACTACTAAGAGAGTCCTCCTTACCCCCCCCCTTCACACTACACACTTCACACTACACACTACACACTACACACTACACATTTCACACTACACACTTCACACTTCACACTTCACACTTCACACTTCACACTTCACACTCACCTTCTTGTCGCCATATACCATAAAGCAATATAATTTAATTTTGCTTTTTTCCCTGGGATAGGCCTCGTGATACTAATTTTTTTTTAAGTTCATTAAACTTTGGAATTCTACGATACAATCGTAGTATGAAACAATAAATAATAAGCCTACATATTTTCCTGTAGTGAATAATTTTTGGTAATGTTCTTTTTTTAAACAAAAGTTTAATAAATTAATAAAAGTTTGTAATGCAGCACTTGTGGGATTTAGTATTTACCACAAAATCTGTTGCTTTTGGCTATTTTTTTTTTTTTAAATAACACCTGAATGTGATTAAAAATAAGCGAGTTTTAAAAAATATTTAAAGTTTTAAATTGTCATTGTAGGCCCCCTTAATCTCTCTCTCTTTTTTTTTTTTTTTTTTTTTTTTTTTTTTTTTTTTTTTTTTTTCTTTTTTTTTTCTTTTTCTTTCCCTTTCTCTCTCTCTCTCTCTCTCTCTTTTTCCCCTTTTATCAATTTATCTTTTTCTCTCTCTCTCTCTGTCTACCAACAACCTTGATCCCTACGTATCCCCACCTTTAAATCCCCCAGTATCCACCGTCACCTACGTATCCTACCTTGATCACCTACGTATCCTACCTTGATCACCCTACGTATCCTACCGATCACTTTCGTATCCCACCTTGATCCCTACTATCCTACCTTGATCCACCTACCGTTTAAAACCTACCTTGATCACTTACGTATCCTACCTTGATCACCTACGTATCCTACCTTGATCACCTACGTATTCTACCTTGATCACCTACGTATCCTACATTGATCACTTACGTATCCTACCTTGATCACCTACGTATCCTACCTTGATCCCTTACGTATCCTACCTTGATCACCTACGTATCCTACCTTGATCACTTACGTATCCTACCTTGATCACCTACGTATCCTACCTAGATCACTTACGTATCCTACCTTGATCGTGATCTTCCCTCTTCAGATCAACTCTCTTATTGCCAAAGAAAAAATAATACAGAGATGAAATTGAATTGAGGATAATTTTAAGGATATTATCCGATAAGACGTAATACGACCGTCTGACCTGGCTGGTGCACGTCAGACGGTGTTCACCCATCGTCTGACCTGGCTGGTGCACGTCAGACGGTGTTCACCCATCGTCTGACCTGGCTGGTGCACGTCAGACGATGTTTACCCATTGTCTGACCTGACTGGTGCACGTCAGACGGTGTTCACCCATCGTCTGACCTGGCTGGTACACGTCAGACGATGTTCACCCATCGTCTGACCTGACTGGTATACGTCAGACGATGTTCACCCATTGTTCACCTCATTGATTACGACCTGGGTCGTCAGACACTTGTTGTTTCTGGATTAACGTACAACTACCCCCATTTTAATATGCAAAACAACTACAGGGAGAGTTGAATGATAGCTCTGGGATTTTCGTGTTGCAACGAACAAATCAGGATGTTGCAGTGTTGCAAAAATGAGTAAGAAGTCCAAGAAGATTCATTCAGGGCAACGTATTTGCTATGTGTTTGTTATTATATATACGATGAGACTTTAATCAATATTTCAGTGGTGAGAATTGTGTTGACAGTTTGAATTTATCCTTAATGACTCTCGTCCAGCAAGTATGCATTAAAATCCATTAACCAGCCATCCCAAAATAAAAGGGTATCTATACAAAGATGAGTGTCTCACAGTGCATATACACTGAAAGTTGACTTTAATCAACATTTCAGGGATTAAATTCTTCTTGAGTGATGGTGAACAAGATAAGTATGATCTAATGACTCGTGTAGTCGATAACTTCTAAATCCAATTAATCAACCAAATAAAAGAGTATCATTACTAAGAGGTGTCTCTTAATGTAAATACTAAGACCTGATTTTAATCCCCATATTGGGTATTAAGTTATCCTTGACCTGAAGTGTGCAAGGTGAAAACATTTTTAATGAATCACGTTAACAAGTTTGAGAACCAATAATCCAACCACAGTGTTTGAGATCCGATTTTGAATGTAAATATTAATTTCAAGATTGTGATTCTCTCTTTATGAATGCGTGTGTTTATGTACTCATCTATTTGTGGTTGCAGAGATCTAGTTTCAGCTCCTGGCCCCTCCTCTCTGCTACCCAGTACTGGGTTCATTCTCTGCGTGAGCCCTATCATACCAACTCTCAAAGCTGTGTATAGCTTCTGTCTGTGCCACTTCTCTGTCTAGGTCGTTCCACTTCCTGACCACTCTGATACTAAACAAGTATTTCCTAACATCCCTGTGATTCAGGTACCTGTGATTCAGGTACCTGAATCACAATAAGCATTATGTACAATTTTCTGATGTTCTCTAATTCCTGAGTTCTGTAATGCGAATAATGTAAGTAATTAATAATTTAAGATAAATGGTACAGAGAACCGACAAGTTGATAAATTAGACATATTCAACACTTGGGTATATTAAATTAGGAAACGTTTCGCCACACAGTGGCTTCATCAGTCCTATACAAAGAAGAATGGTTAAAATGAGAAGGAGTTTGAGGAAATCAATCACTCAACCTGGAGTAGATGATTAGATTTGACTCCAGGTTGAGGGACTGACTACCTCAAACTCCTTCTGATTTTCACCATTCTTCTTTGTATGGACTGATGAAGCCACTGTGTGGCGAAACGTTTCCTCAGTAAAGATACACAAGAGTTGCACATGTGTCTAATTTATCAATTTAAGAGTTAATTTTCGCTATTCTACCAGACGACTTACAATAACTTGGATCATAATCTTACACTTGAATAGGATCCCAGAAAAGGAATCAAAATATATAGACCAATTAATCTTCTGAATTTGTATGTATGTAGGTAATTATTAAGCTTTATTAAAGTAAAGTTATTATGATGATAAATAAAGAAGAGGCGTTGATATGTTGCAGTTTTATAACCGTAGTGCAGGAGCGCCTCTGGCAAGACAGTGATGGAGCGAATGATGATGAAAGTGTTTTCTTTTTCGGACCACTCTGCCTTAGTGGGAAACAGCCGATGTATTAATAAAAAAAATAAAGAAGAATAGACTAGTTTTGATGAATATTCTTAATTCATACAGTCGTATATTATTAACAAAGTTTAAATCTACACGTTTTTTCCCCTGCATTAATTCCCACCACCTTTCAACAGTTCGCTACGACCACCAAAACTATTAGTTTATCTACATAACAAATTGCATGAATTTGCATAGCAAATAAATTCCGTGTAGGTATATGGGTGTGAGCTGGTTAGGTGCACTGGGGGGGGGCAACTTTGTAAATAAATTCACTAGCTTGTATCATTAGCGTAAACAAAGAGACACGACAATAACCAGAGCCGCGAACCATCGCTAATTGTCAGTGTTGTGAGCGATGGTGTTCACGGAGCCCCACTCACCATAATCTTTATTGTTTATTGGTCAAAGTAATGATGGAAGCTTATCATGGCCACATTCTTTTGATTTGTAAATAAATAAAAAGATCTGTTTGCAAATCACTCTGGCATACAGTGATCACTCTGGCATACAGTGATCACTCTGGCATACAGTAATCACTCTGGCATACAGTGATCACTCTGGCATACATTGATCACTCTAGCATACAGTGATCACTCTGGCATACAGTGATCACTCTGGCATACAGTGATCACTCTGGCATACAGTAATCACTCTGGCATACAGTGATCACTCTGGCATACATTGATCACTCTGGCATACAGTGATCACTCTGGCATACAGTGATCACTCTGGCATACAGTGATCACTCTGGCATAGAGAGAGCACTCTGGCATACAGTGATCACTCTGGCATAGAAAGAGCACTCTGGCATACAATGATCACTCTGGCATACAGTGATCACTCTGGCATACAATGATCACTCTGGCATACAGTGATCACTCTGGCATACATTGATCACTCTGGCATACAATGATCACTCTGGAATACAGTGATCACTCTGGCATACAATGATCACTCTGGCATACAGTGATCACTCTGGCATACAGTGATCACTCTGGCATACAATGATCACTCTGGAATACAGTGATCACTCTGGCAACAATGATCACTCTGGCATACAGTGATCACTCTAGCATACAGTGATCACTCTGGCATACAGTGATCACTCTGGCATACAGTGATCACTCTGGCATACATTGATCACTCTGGCATACAGTGATCACTCTGGCATACAGTGATCACTCTGGCATAGAGAGAGCACTCTGGCATACAGTGATCACTCTGGCATAGAAAGAGCACTCTGGCATACAATGATCACTCTGGCCTACAGTGATCACTCTGGCATACAATGATCACTCTGGCATACAGTGATCACTCTGGCATACATTGATCACTCTGGCATACAATGATCACTCTGGAATACAGTGATCACTCTGGCATACAATGATCACTCTGGCATACAGTGATCACTCTGGCATACAGTGATCACTCTGGCATACAATGATCACTCTGGAATACAGTGATCACTCTGGCAACAATGATCACTCTGGCATACAGTGATCACTCTGGCATACAGTGATCACTCTGGCATACAGTGATCACTCTGGCATACAGTGATCACTCTGGCATAGAGAGAGCACTCTGGCATATTGACGGAGAGTTCTAAATCAGAAAGGGTCTTCCAATTCCTGGGTGGTAGTCCGATTTAGCCTTATGGCTAAAGCTCTCGCTTCACATGGTGAGGGTCTGGGTTCGATTCCCGGCGAAGGGGTAGAAACAATGGGCATGTTTCCTTACACCGGTTGTCTATGTTCACCCATCAGTAAAATGGGTACCTGGGTGTTAGTGGACTGGTGTGAGTTGCATCCTGGGACAAAACTGACCTAATTCGCCCGAAATACTCAGCATAACAAGCGGCTTTCTATATACATAGTAGTATGTCATTGATGTCAGCTATGGTCTGTATACCTAATTATTATTATTAGGAAGGGAAGGGTGACTCCCTATTCCAAGACAACAATATTAATGATATGACAGTATGATAACATGTATGAGATGTTTGTGATGTCTCACAACTAGTTGTGATGTCAGTGATATTATATATATATATATATAT
>WNWK01003134.1:57500-82500 GCA_009830355.1 Cherax destructor | reverse complement strand
CTGGTACCATCACTGCTGGTACCATTGTTACTGTTGCTGGTACCATTATTACTGTTGCTAGAACCATCACTGCTGGTACCATTGTTGCTGTTGCTGGTACCATCACTGCTGATACCATTGCTACTGTTTCTGGTACCATCAATGTTGGTACCATTGTTACTGTTGCTGGTACCATTATTACTGTTGCTAGAACCATCAATGCTGGTACCATTGTTGTGGCTGTTACTGCTTATACTACCACTGCTGTTCTACTAACACTACTATTCCTGCTGAAATAGGTAATGCTATTATTATCACTGCTACTATTACTACTACGTTCTTTCACTACTACTACTACTACACTCTATACTGTTATTTCAACTTCTACTTCTGCTACTACTCTCATTGTCACTACTACCACCACTGCTGCAATCTTTATTACTACTACTGCAACTGTTAATACTCCTACAACTCCCTTCTCCCCGCCCTCTTCAGAATCGCCTTCTGTCCTTTTCTATTTTTCTCACCCCAGTTGTGTCTTGACAATGGTTCAGGAAGGACTGACATGTGTTGGCCAGGCTTCCTCTCTGAAGTACGATCTCTCGCTGATTGTTCCACCCACGGTACTGTCACTAGTTATTATTTACATGTATGCTTCTCCATTACCATGTAAACAAATGTACGTTGGATCTATATGATTATTATATATATATATATATATATATATATATATATATATATATATATATATATATATATATATATATATATATATATATATATATATATATATATTATATTATATATATATATATATATATATATATATATATATATATATATATATATATATATATATATATATATATATAAGCCATGAAAACATTGATAAGGCAAATGAAGCCAATTTTTTAAAAGAGAACTTTTCGGAACTATTATTCTCATCTTCAGGTCTACAAAACAATAGAAAATTTAGAATTGCAGAAGCGTATAAAAATAAGATTTTTTAAAATAAATTTGTAATGGGTTAAAACCAACAAAAATAAAATAACCAAATAATTAATAACAAAAAAGATTGGAAAAGCTCTAGTAAGTGGTTGAGTGTGGCTCAATATGGTGAGCTTCAGAGAGCTTTAGAGAGCTGTGATTTTCAGCTCCATGTTTAAAGATTAGTTGTCCTTCTTTTTCCTTTTCTTCCTTCTCCTCCTCTTCCTCTTCCTCCTTCTCTTCTCCACTTCTTGCCTCACCTCCTCCTTTCCCTTGTCATATACCAAGCGAGGACAGCACTTCGTATCGTCAACTCACAAGTCTAGTAGCGACCAGTGAAGAGGCGGGGGCCACGAGCTGTGGCTCAACCCCTGCAACCACAACTAGGTGAGTACACAAGCAACAAGTAATAAAAGAGTCAGTGGCAACACAACACTACTGCCAACTCTACTCTAACTCTACTCTAACTCTACTCTTCCCCTCACAACTCAGTCTTATACAGAGTAACAAATTAAAGTCTGGAAAGGGTAATTCATCATTCCACTAAGTTACCATTGATCAATACTTATCACAAGAGAATTTTGTGTTAAAGAGAAAGGGATCCGAAACTAAGATAACTAGGAATGATACAAGAATATTGAGACGGGGAATGCTATTAGCTGACGAAAGGGAATACTGACTTATAGTATCAAATAGAGTTCTTTGTCGATCAATCGTTGAACATTAGTTAGCTTCTAGCCACAGGTCTCAAGGCCTTACACTGGGGTCTCAGCTCTGTCCCCGACAGAGTCCAGCTAGCAAATCTTCACACAACTCCAGTTCTGCACCCTGCAAGAGCTCTCTGCAAAGTCCTTTCCGTAGCGTGATTGCAATATTCGGCAGGACAGTGTCCTGGCTCGGGGCTTAATTTTTCTGGCTCACGAAAAAGAACTAATACCCAAATGTCGCAGCCTGAGCTAATCAGGCGGCGATGTACTGCGCAGTGATCTGGTGCGCCTCATCTTTGTGTTCCTGTCATACACTGTTTCATATACATGCACACGCAGGATACACATACACACATACACACAAACATTCACACACACACACACACACACACACTCCTCCACTCTCTCCTCATACTCCCCCCTCTTTCCCCCTCCCCACCTCTCTTCGATTTCCCCACTGTCTCCAGTTTCTCCTCTCCCTCCCTCCACCCCCACACAAACATTCAGGCCTAGTGTCTAATCGACATGTGCCTAGGACAAAATGGTAACTAACACACACACACACACACACACACACACACACACACATAATGGATATGCCGAGGCTTGTGTGTGGCAGCTGCGACAAGCTACCGAGGTGGAGGATGTGTCGTTATTACGAGCAACAGTTTGTCCAGGTCGTTAATTCCATGGAACACTAGAGTAGTTGCACTCCTCTCTGGGTCCTCCTCGGGAGGGGATGGCCAGTGAGAGTTGCTTGAGTGTCAGTGTGGAGTGACACTGCAGAAGATGGCGGGATCAGAGGACGCTGGACAACCTGCTGACACTCCTGACACTGCTGACATAGCTCCTACTCTGCCTTCTCCACAAGACAAGAGAAATATTTATTTCAGCAAGATACAATATTTACACAGAGATGGGTGACATTTGCTTGTGCTTTCAGAAAGTCCATAGTTATGCAGAGTATAATCTTGATTGTGGGAAAGCTCACTTCTCGTAGTTACTTTCCCTAGGATTATGAAGACCTCCAAGTACCTCCTCTCCATAACCTCTGATCAAAGGTCAGTTCCCATGGGAACCTCCCCCTGTGGTCTCGAGTATCATGATGGAACCCCGGGGTGTGAGGAGTATCATGATGGAACCCCGGGGTGTGAGGAGTATCATGATGGAACCCCGGGGTGTGAGGAGTACCAAGCTTACACTTCTGTCTCGCATCTGGTTTTTCATTTCTCACAAACCTGACATTGTGGAGGCAGTTTTTAAGATATCACGTTCTCCTTATCACCCTCCTCCTCCTCTTATTTCTCCTCTTCTCTTCCTCCTAGTTCCTCCATCCCCACACTGTGACCACTGTAACATCCCCACACTGTGACCACTGTAACATCACCACACTGTGACCACTGTAACATCACCACACGGTGACCACTGTAACATCACCACACTGTGACCACTGTAACATCACCACACTGTGACCACTGTAACATCACCACACTGTGACCACTGTAACATTCCCACACTGTGACCACTGTAACATCACCACACTGTGACCACTGTAACATCACCACACTGTGACCACTGTAACATCCCCACACTGTGACCACTGTAACATCACCACACTGTGACCACTGTAACATCACCACACTGTGACCACTGTAACATCACCACACTGTGACCACTGTAACATCACCACACTGTGACCACTGTAACATCACCACACTGTGACCACTGTAACATCACCACACTGTGACCACTGTAACATCACCACACTGTGACATCTGTAACATCCCCACACTGTGACCACTGTAACATCACCACACTGTGACCACTGTAACATCCCCACACTGTGACTACTGTAACATCACCACACTGTGACCACTGTAACATCCCCACACTGTGACCACTGTAACATCACCACACTGTGACCACTGTAACATCACCACACTGTGACCACTGTAACATCACCACACTGTGACCACTGTAACATCACCACACTGTGACCACTGTAACATCACCACACTGTGACCACTGTAACATCACCACACTATGACTACTGTAACATTCCCACACTGTGACCACTGTAACATACCCACACTGTGACCACTGTAACATCCCCACACTGTGACCACTGTAACATCACCACACTGTGACCACTGTAACATCACCACACTGTGACCACTGTAACATCCCACATTGTGACAACTGTAACATCACCACACTATGACCACTGTAACATCCTCACACTGTGACCACTGTAACATCCCCACACTGTGACCACTGTAACATCACCACACTGTGACCACTGTAACATCCCCACACTGTGACTACTGTAACATCACCACACTGTGACCACTGTAACATCCCCACACTGTGACCACTGTAACATCACCACACTGTGACCACTGTAACATCACCACACTGTGACCACTGTAACATCACCACACTGTGACTACTGTAACATCCCCACACTGTGACCACTGTAACATCACCACACTGTGACCATTGTAACATACCTACACTGTGACCATTGTAACATACCCACACTGTGACCACTGTAACATCCCCACACTGTGACCACTGTAACATCACCACACTGTGACCACTGTAACTTCCCTACACTGTGACCACTGTAACATCCCCACACTGTGACCACTGTAACATACCCACACTGTGACCACTGTAACATCCCTACACTGTGACCAGTGTAACATCCCTACACTGTGACCACTGTAACATCCCTACACTGTGACCACTGTAACATCCCCACACTGTGACCACTGTAACATCCCCACACTGTGACCACTGTAACATCCCCACACTGTGACCACTGTAACATCCCCACACTGTGACCACTGTAACATCCCCACACTGTGACCACTGTAACATCCCCACACTGTGACCACTGTAACATCCCCACACTGTGACCACTGTAACATACCCACACTGTGACCATTGTAACATACCCACACTGTGACCACTGTAACATACCCACACTGTGACCACTGTAACATCACCACACTGTGACCACTGTAACATCACCACACTGGCGATGTTACACCTGATGTGGGCGCACCATGACCCTGGGAGTGGGTTGGTGGGCGCACCGTGACCCTGGGAGTGGGTTGGTGGGCGCACCGTGACCCTGGGAGTGAGCTCACTCTCTCCAACCCTAGGGTTAGGTAAGGTTCGTCAGGACACCGGACAAGTGTTTCCTGACGCGGGTCTTACTAAAACATATGCATAAATCTTTCCCTTGATTAAATAGTCAGTCTCCATCCTCCTCCTCTTCTTCTTCCTTCTCCTCCTCCTCCTCTTCTTCCTCCTTCTCCTCCTCCTCCTCTTCCTCCTCCTCTGCCTCTTCCTCATCCTCCTCCTCTTCCTCTAATATAACACCTTCCCATCTCTTCCTTGGTAACGTAACAGCACAATTCTTTGGGTATAATAACACCCCCAAAAATTGAGGGAACATTATGGCGAAGGCGACATTACCTGTTAAGTAACATCAGTCACGGAGCTCCACTCCACTCTCTTCCTTTGCACGTTACTTAAGGGAAGAAATGTGGTTTCTAAGTCTATATCTCCTGTATTTACCACCTGGAGGTCTCCAAGCCAGTAACAAGTATCACTAACTCACCCAGCTCCAGCTCCTTCAATCCCCTTCTGTATTCCTGAATCCTTCCTTACGTCTACAAGAATCACGACCCCAGCTCCAGCTCCTTCAATCCCTTTCTATATTCCTGAATTTTTGTTTTCGTCTTCTCTCATTGTAACCTCACTTAGATTACCTTTACTTTGATTCTTTTGATCCTCGCACATCTTCTCATTGTTACTCCGCCTGGCCCTCGACTCTTCATTTCTTCCGTCTTATCTCTGTTCCTTCCATTCAGATGCTAGCAGGTGCACAGTATGCAAATGAGAAAGGTTGCCGCACCACCTTCACGCTCTGCTGTCGATTGCTTCTCCTCGGCGGTGATAACACGCCAGGAAAGTTGTGTTTGGAGAAACGTCTCTGATGATGAAGATGTTTCTATATATTTCTTAAAGTAAATATCTACAGGATAAAGCGATGTTATTTGCAATGTTCTCTGCTTATTAGGGAGAGTGAAGGATTGTGTGTGTGTTTACCCACCTGTTTGGGGTTGTAGGGGTCGATTCACAGCTCCTGGCCCCGCCTCTTCGCTAGTCGCTACTAGGATCACTCTCTCCCTACTTCAAGAGCCTTATCGCACCTCTTCTTAAAGCTGTGTATGGATCCTGCCTCCACTACACTCTCCAGATTGTTCCTCTTCCTGACAACTAAGGCTGAAGAAATACTTCCTAACATCGTATAGTATTTTCTTTGGTATTTACAAAATCATTTATCCCTTTTCTTTTTCTTTAAACCAACTATGAATTCTCTCTGGCATTATTTTGCCATTTTTTTCTTTTTTTATATTAAACAAATATAGTCACTGTTCCAGAACTGCTTTCCAGATTGCTCTGAGTATGACTACAACTTTCCAGACTCTCACTGTATCACTCGCTTACCCCCTCCCCCCCACACACACCTCTGGTTCCTTCATACTAACAAATTCGTTCTTCTCCCGGAGAACATATACGTTAAGCGTTCAGAAATATTATCTCCATTTCTCCCACACTTCAAACTTTCCACGCAACTCTGCCAGTTTTACACTTACCCGTTAACTTTACTTCCTCCCACTAGTACCTCATTTCTCTCTAAAACTGCTTTTTTTTATTTCTCACCATAATATGTTGTTAAACTCTGACTCGTTCTCTCGTTTGTTCTAGTTCTACAGTTTTTAAGAGGCACCTAAGTTCCCCAGTCTTCTAATATCATGTTCATTTTTCCACTATAATCTACCTTGTCCCTAATTACTATGGCATTTGTTTTCTCTGTTTCGTCAGGTTGAGTCCAGGATCTTTCCTTAATTCGTGGTATAACTCAACAAATCTTTGAGGACAATTGTGTTGTAGAAGTCTGACCAAAGCTCACACCTCTACAACACAATTGATTAAAACACACGAGAAATAAATTATAAGAAATAATATATATGTAAAGTGTGAACATTACCATCCCTCAGATGTGGAAGGGTGTTCGTGGCTTGGCTGACACCGTACTCACCTGTCATACACTGAGTGTCCGTGGTTCGATCGGCGGCACGAGTGAAACCTTGGGCGTGTCTCCTTACACTTGCTGTGGCCTGTTCACCTAGCAGTAAGTAGGTACCTGGGTGTTAGTCACTTTACACCAGCTGTCACTGTTTACCTATCAGTAAGTAGGTAACTGGGTGTTAGTGGACTGGTGTGGGTGGCATCCTGGGGGACAAGACTAAAGAACCACAATGGAAATAAGACAGTCCTCGATGACTCATTGACTTTCTTGGGTTATCCTGGCTGGCTAGCCCTCCCCTGGGTTATCCTGCCTGGCTAACCCTCCCCTGGGTTATCCTGCCTGGCTAACCCTCCCCTGGGTTATCCTGCCTGGCTAACCCTCCCCTGGGTTATCCTGGCTGGCTAACCCTTCCCTGGGTTATCCTGGCTGGCTAACCCTCCCCTGGGTTATCCTGGCTGGCTAACCCTCCCCTGGGTTATCCTGGCTGGCTAACCCTCCCCTGGGTTATCCTGGCTGGCTAACCCTCCCCTGGGTTATCCTGGCTGGCTAACCCTCCCCTGGGTTATCCTGGCTGGCTAACCGTTTCCCCCGGGCTAAAAATCCCAACAAAATATCACCTTAATCTTCTCCTAATATCACCAGCAAGTGTGTCTCACTCTAGTCCTCGTATAATATAGACTACATGAATGTTGTAGACTAAGCTGATGGCTGCAAGCTGATGTTATGAATGTTGTAGACTAAGCTGATGTTATGAATGTTGTAGACTGAGCTGAATACTGTAAGCTGATGTTATGAATGTTGTAGACTGAGCTGAATACTGTAAGCTGATGTTATGAATGTTGTAGACTGAGCTGAATACTGTAAGCTGATGTTATGAATGTTGTAGACTAAGCTGATGACTGTAAGCTGATGTTATGAATGTACACAATGATTTACGAATAATGTCAATTTTATGTCTAAAATTGATGAAGGTTTATAGCAGTGAAAGCTTGACTGACAGCTGGAGAGGGAAGCCCTGCTACATGAAGAAGATAAATCACAAGTTCAGATCTCATTAGGGAAAATTAAAACTGGAGAAATCTTGAACTTGCTGTGATGAGCAGTATTGTCCAACTGCTATCTTCCCTTCAGTCTTTTCCCGAAAGAAAACTTCAAATGTATATTTTATAAAGTTTTCCCGAGATTCCACTACAAATTGGGGCCTTTCCAGATTTTTTTTTTTTGTAGTCTGTGTTGGATGTTTGTGAAGAGAAACAAGAGAAAGGATAAACGGTAGGATACGTTTGATTTAAAGAACATAGAGGCGTAACACCGTGACTTGCTCCGGCGCGGACCATTTACAAGTCACACTGACAGAAAAGAGTGAGGGATCCAGGATATATATATATAGGTGAGGGGGAACAGGGACGGGATATAGAGGGGAAGAACAAGAAGTACTGGTACTGTATTACCACTAACATCACTTCTTTGTCTTCCTCTCCTGGTCTCGTCCCTCTCCTCCCTCGCCTGTATATATACAGGATCCCTCACTCTTTTCTGTCAGTGTGACTTGCAAATGGTGCAAGTCGGACCGAAACGTCGTCGTATGCTACTCTTTCTGTAAATACGTTTGAAACGTTGCACATGAGTTTTAACTGTGAATATGTAGGAGAGATGTTTTAAATTCTATGTTGAAGGAGAAGCGTTAATCCCGTAGGGGTTACATGGGACTTGAGGAATGGAAGGCTCTCGGGTTCGATCCTAGGAAAGTAGGAACAGGTTCAATTCCTTGGAATAAGAGCCCCTCGCCCAAGCCAAGTTTCTCCATTGAGGGGAAGACGTTTCTCACCTATAAGATGTTAAGATTAAGTAAAATGATTCGGTAAGATGATTCATTAAGATGATTCAGTAAGGTGATTCAGTAAGGTGATTCGGTAAGATGATTCAGTAAGTGGATTCAGTAAGATGATTTAGTAAAGTGATTCAGAATAGTGATTCTTCAGTAAGTTACACTGCAAATCTTATACCATAATTTTTAAAGTGTTGGACCAGTGTTTAAGCCAGCGGAAGGCCTCGGTCAGATGACCAAAAGCTCCAGCTGTGGGTTATCATATAACTAAGACCAACGTTAGGAAACACTTGTCCTGTTTCCTGACAAACATTACCTTAACCTCCACCTCACCAAACATGTTTTGCTAGATCTTATTAATTTATCTCTGACCAACCCTCACCTTAAAGAAATAATTTCTGATACAACGCCTCCACTTGATATAAAAAGAAATTCTGAATCACTAAGGGAGGTAAATAATTTCTGGACCAAAGCCCATCATTAGGAGATAATCTCTAAACTGACTCTCCCCTGAATGAGATAATTCATCTCCGAACCCACGCTCACCTTCAGGAGATGATCTCTGAACCCACGCTCACCTTCAGGAGATACTCTCTGAACCCACGCTCACCTTCAGGAGATGATCTCTGAACCCACGCTCACCTTCAGGAGATACTCTCTGAACCCACGCTCACCTTCAGGAGATACTCTCTGAACCCACGCTCACCTTCAGGAGATACTCTCTGAACCCACGCTCACCTTCAGGAGATACTCTCTGAACACACGCTCACCTTCAGGAGATACTCTCTGAACCCACGCTCACCTTCAGGAGATACTCTCTGAACACACGCTCACCTTCAGGAGATACTCTCTGAACCCACGCTCACCTTCAGGAGATACTCTCTGAACCCACGCTCACCTTCATGAGATAATCTCTGAACCCACGCTCACCTTCAGGAGATAATCTCTGAACCCACGCTCACCTTCAGGAGATAATCTCTGAACACACGCCTCTAAATAGATAATTCATTTCTGATCCATCGCCCCTTACCCTAATAAATTAATATCCCAACAAACTCCCCACCCAATGAATTAAATTCCCTTTAGAGTTTATATCTTAACCCATCCTCCCTTCAGTAATGAGTTTGTAAGCCAACTCAACCCTGTCCTTCACTCCCGTCATGTGTACTCAAGAATATATATATATATATATATATATATATATTATATATATATATATATATATATATATATATATATATATATATATATATATATATATATATATATATATATATATATATATATATATATATATATATATATATATATATATATATATATATATATATATATATATATATATTGAAATGCCTGGTCGTCTTCCAGTTGGAATGTCCTCAGAATCATCAACAACTGAATCAAGAGAAGTGAGATGAAGAACCAATTTTTTATCAGCAAAGTTGAGAGTCAGCAGCGCCCTACAACTGCTGTCAGGGAGTTGACTGTACAAAAGACAGGTTCAGAGAGCGCCGTGTCATGGAACAACTGCTGTCAGGGAGTTGACTGTACAAAAGACAGCTTCAGAGAGCGCCGTGTCATGGAACAACTGCTGTCAGGGAGTTGACTGTACAAAATACAGCTTCAGAGAGCTCTGTATCGTGGAACAACTGCTGTCAGGGAGTTGACTGTACAAAAGACAGCTTCAGAGAGCTCTGTATCGTGGAACAACTGCTGTCAGGGAGTTGACTGTACAAAAGACAGCTTCAGAGAGCTCTGTATCGTTGAACAACTGCTGTCATGGAGTTGACTGTACAAAAGACAGCTCCAGAAAGCTCTGTGTCGAGGAACAACTGCTGTCAGGGAGTTGACTGTACAAAAGACAGCTTCAGAGAGCGCCGTGTCATGGAACAACACCTGCAGACATATCTTAAAGAGCTTGAAAATCAAGCTTATGCTTTACATTGACCCAAAACTCAGTGACCTGCCTTCATGTTCACTGCAGCTTTGTCTGGTAACACTGAGTTACTAACTGAGGTTCAACGTAATACCACTCCCTCACCTCCACTCCCTCACCTCCACTCCCTCACCTCCACTCCCTCACCTCCACTCCCTCACTTCCACTCCGTCACCTCCGCTCCCTCACCTCCACTCCCTCACCTCCACTCCCTCACTTCCACTCCCTCACCTCCACTCCCTCTCTTCATTACACATACAAACTGTCTCTTGTATTTCGTATTTTATTTAACATTTTTAACAGTAATTTTATCCCTAATGTTTTCCAATTCCTGTGTTTGTTTTCCTGTTTTCTGTTGTTTTTGTTCTGTGTTTGTATTGGTTGGTCTCGCTGACAGTTGTTGTTTTTTCTCCAGTTTTAACGTTGTTTATTTCTGTTGGCTGTGGGCCTTTTATCCTACAGGTTTAACATGGTTTATCTGTAGGAACATGGTCTTTTACTGTAGGAGAACAAGGCCTTTTATCTGTAGGAAGAACATGGCCTTTTATCTGTAGGGAGAACATGGCCTTTTATCTGTAGGAAGAACATGGCCTTTTATCTGTAGGGAGAACATGGCCTTTTATCTGTAGGAAGAACATGGCCTTTTATCTATAGGGAGAACAAGGTCTTTTATCTGTAGGGAGAACAAGGCCTTTTATCTGTAGGAAGAACATGACCTTTTATCTGTAGGGAGAACATGACCTTTTATCTGTAGGGAGAACATGACCTTTTATCTGTAGGGAGAACATGATCTTTTATCTGTAGGGAGAACATGCCCTTTTATCTGTAGGGAGAACATGGCCTTTTATCTGTAGGGAGAACATGGTCTTTTATCTGTAGGGAGAACATGGTCTTTTATCTGTAGGGAGAACATGACCTTTTATCTGTAGGGAGAACATGGTCTTTTATCTGTGGGTAGAACATGGTCTTTTATCTGTAGGGAGAACATGGTCTTTTATCTGTAGGGAGAACATGGCCCTTTATCTGTAGGGAGAACATGACCTTTTATCTGTAGGGAGAACATGACCTTTTATCTGTAGGGAGAACATGGCCTTTTATCTGTAGGGAGAACATGACCTTTTATCTGTAGGGAGAACATGGTCTTTTACCTGTAGGGAGAACATGACCTTTTATCTGTAGGGAGAACATGGTCTTTTATCTGTACGAAGAACATGGTCTTTTATCTGTAGGAAGAACATGACCTTTTATCTGTAGGAAGAACATGGTCTTTTATCTGTAGGGAGAACATGACCTTTTATCTGTAGGGAGAACATGACCTTTTATCTGTAGGGAGAACATGGGGCCCATCCTTGTCTGACTTATTATTGGAGTTACCCCTACACTTTGTGGGTATATTGCTGGAGTTACCCCCACACTTTGTGGGTATATTACTGGAGTTACCCCCACACTTTATTATAAGTGTGAACGACCAATAACAAACTTTATTGTGTAGGTGAACATGAACAAACATTTTTAACAATGGAGAACAACTGATGAATTTTCCGGCACAAACTCGTTCGAATTGTTTATTCTACAAAACAAAACATAAAATTCACTTTCATACTTTTGAATTTGATTTAGAAGTTCAACAGTAAGCTTGATGAAGCTGTCAGAGAGATATTTAAGCTGCGATATTCCAGGGAGAAGATATACAGTATTGTATTTGGTAAATTTATAATTGAGGAATATGCTTATATGATAAGGTTATTACTGAATTAAGTTTACTGAACTATAAGTTGATTCTCTGAGTTTATGTTGGCTTGTGGGCAGCAACTCTCTCCTCCACGGTACACTGAGGACGAACAGCAAAGTTATATGTGTGGGAGATGCTGGAAGACAGTGTGTGTGTGTGGGAGATGCTGGAAGACAGTGTGTGTGTGTGGGAGATGCTGGAAGACAGTGTGTGTGTGTGGGATATATTGGAAGACAGTGTGTGTGTGTGGGAGATGCTGGAAGACAGTGTGTGTGTGTGGGAGATGCTGGAAGACAGTGTGTGTGTGTGGGAGATGCTGGAAGACAGTGTGTGTGTGTGGGATATACTGGAAGACAGTGTGTGTGTGTGGGAGATGCTGGAAGACAGTGTGTGTGTGTGGAGATGCTGGAAGACAGTGTGTGTGTGTGATGCTGGAAGACAGTGTGTGTGTGTGGAATGCTGAAGACATGTGTGTGTGTTTATAACTGAAGCAGTATGTGTGTGGAGATGCTGAAGACAGTTGTGTGTGTGGAGATGCTGGAAGACAGTGTGTGTGTGGAGATCTGGAAGAAGTGTGTGTGTTGGAGATGCTGAAGATCGAGTGTTGTGTGTGAGATATACTGAAACAGTATGTGTGTGTGGGATGTCTGGAAGACTGTGTGTGTGTGGAGATGCTGAAGACAGTGTGTGTGTGATCTGAAGACAGTGTGTTGTGTGGAGATGCTGGAAGACAGTGTGTGTGTGGGAGATCTGGAAGACAGTGTGTGTGTGTGGATATCTGGAAGACAGTGTGTGTGTGTGGAGATGCTGGAAGACAGTGTGTGTGTGTGGGAGATGCTGGAAGACAGTGTGTGTGTGTGGGAGATGCTGGAAGACAGTGTGTGTGTGTGGGAGATGCTGGAAGACAGTGTGTGTGTGTGGGATATACTGGAAGACAGTGTGTGTGTGTGGGAGATGCTGGAAGACAGTGTGTGTGTGTGGGAGATGCTGGAAGACAGTGTGTGTGTGTGTGATGCTGGAAGACAGTGTGTGTGTGTGGGAGATGCTGGAAGACAGTGTGTGTGTGTGGGAGATACTGGAAGACAGTGTGTGTGTGGGAGATGCTGGAAGACAGTGTGTGTGTGTGAGATACTGGAAGACAGTGTGTGTGTGTGTGGGAGATGCTGGAAGACAGTGTGTGTGTGTGATGCTGGAAGACAGTGTGTGTGTGTGATGCTGGAAGACAGTGTGTGTGTGTGGGAGATGCTGGAAGACAGTGTGTGTGTGTGGATGCTGGAAGACAGTGTGTGTGTGTGGAGATGCTGAAGACAGTGTGTGTGTGTGGGAGATGCTGGAAGACAGTGTGTGTGTGTGATGCTGGAAGACAGTGTGTGTGTGTGGGAGATGCTGGAAGACAGTGTGTGTGTGTGGGAGATGCTGGAAGATAGTCTGTGTGTGTGTGTGAGTGCTGGAAGACAGTGTGTGTGTGTGGAGATGCTGGAAGACAGTGTGTGTGTGTGGAGATGCTGGAAGACAGTGTGTGTGTGTGGGAGATGCTGGAAGACAGGTGTGTGTGTGTGGGAGATGCTGGAAGATAGTCTGTGTGTGTGTGTGATGCTGGAAGACAGTGTGTGTGTGTGGGATGCTTGAAGACAGTGTGTGTGTGTGGAGATGCTGGAAGATAGTGTGTGTGTGTGGGGAGATGCTGGAAGACAGTGTGTGTGTGTGGAGATGCTGGAAGACAGTGTGTGTGTGTGGAGATGCTGGAAGATAGTGTGTGTGTGTGATGCTGGAAGACAGTGTGTGTGTGTACATGTGGCTGAAGATCAGTCGGGTGTGTGTGAGATGCTGAGACAGTGTGTGTGTGTGAGCTGAAGACAGTGTGTGTGTGTGGATGCTGAAGACAGTGTGTGTGTGTGATGCTGGAAGACAGTGTGTGTGTGGGAGATGCTGGAAGACAGTGTGTGTGTGGGAGATGCTGGAAGACAGTGTGTGTGTGTGATGCTGGAAGACAGTGTGTGTGTGGGAGATGCTGGAAGACAGTGTGTGTGTGTGTGGGAGATGCTGGAAGACATGTGTGTGTGTGTGTGTGTGTGTGTGGGAGATGCTGAAGAAGTGTGTGTGTGTGATGCTGAAGACAGTGTGTGTGTGGAATGCTGAAGACAGTGTGTGTGTGGAGATGCTGGAAGACAGTGTGTGTGTGTGTGATGCTGGAAGACAGTGTGTGTGTGTGGAGATGCTGGAAGACAGTGTGTGTGTGTGGAGATGCTGGAAGATAGTGTGTGTGTGTGTGGAGTGTGTGTGTAGGGATGCGAGACAGTGTGTGTGTGTGTGTGTGTGTGGGAGATGCTTGAAGACAGTGTGTGTGTGTGTGATGCTGGAAGACAGTGTGTGTGTGTGGGAGATGCTTGAAGATAGTGTGTGTGTGTGGGAGATGCTGGAAGATAGTGTGTGTGTGTGTGATGATGGAAGATAATGTGTGTGTGTGTGATGCTGGAAGATAATGTGTGTGTGTGATGCTGGAAGATAGTCTGTGTGTGTGATGCTGGAAGATAGTGTGTGTGTGGATGCATGGAAGACAGTGTGTGTGTGTGATGCTGGAAGATAGTGTGTGTGTGTGTGATGCTGGAAGACAGTCTGTGTGTGTGATGCTGGAAGATAGTCTGTGTGTGTGATGCTGGAAGATAGTTGTGTGTGTGTGGATGCTGGAAGATAGTGTGTGTGTGTGATGCTGGAAGATAGTGTGTGTGTGTGATGCTGGAAGATAGTCGTGTGTGTGTGATGCTGGAAGATAGTTGTGTGTGTGGATGCTGGAAGATATTTGTGTGTGTGTGATGCTGGAAGATAGTCTGTGTGTGTGATGCTGGAAGATAGTGTGTGTGTGATGCTGGAAGATAGTCTGTGTGTGTGTGATGCTGGAAGATAGTGTGTGTGTGTGATGCTGGAAGATAGTTGTGTGTGGATGCTGGAAGATAGTCTGTGTGTGTGATGCTGGAAGATAGTCTGTGTGTGTGATGCTGGAAGATAGTCTGTGTGTGTGATGCTGGAAGATAGTTGTGTGTGATGCTGGAAGATAGTGTGTGTGTGATGCTGGAAGATAGTGTGTGTGTGGATGCTGGAAGATAGTGTGTGTGTGATGCTGGAAGATAGTCTGTGTGTGTGATGCTGGAAGATAGTGTGTGTGTGATGCTGGAAGATAGTGTGTGTGTGATGCTGGAAGATAGTGTGTGTGTGATGCTGGAAGATAGTCTGTGTGTGTGATGCTGGAAGATAGTGTGTGTGTGTGATGCTGGAAGATAGTCTGTGTGTGTGATGCTGGAAGATAGTCTGTGTGTGTGATGCTGGAAGATAGTCTGTGTGTGTGATGCTGGAAGATAGTCTGTGTGTGTGATGCTGGAAGATAGTCTGTGTGTGTGATGCTGGAAGATAGTCTGTGTGTGTGATGCTGGAAGATAGTGTGTGTGTGATGCTGGAAGACTGTGTCTGTGTGGGAGATGCTGGAAGACAGTGTGTGTGTGTGAGAGAGATGCTGGAAGATAGTGTGTGTGTGTGTGTGTGTGTGTGTGTGTGTTAGTTACCATTTTGTCCTAGGCACATGTCACTTAGACACTAGGCCTGTTGTATGTATGTATGTGTGTGTGTGTGTGTGTGTGTGTGTGTGTGAGATGCTGGAAGACAGTGTGTGTGTGGGAGATGCTGGAAGATAGTGTGTGGTGTGTGTGTGTGTGTGTGTGTGTGTGTGTGGAGATGCTGGAAGACAGTGTGTGTGTGGGAGATGCTGGAAGATAGTGTGTGTGTGTGTGATGCTGGAAGACAGTGTCAGTGTGAGAGATACTGGTGTACAGTACCAGTGTGAGAGATACTGGTGTACAGTACCAGTGTGAGAGATACTGGTGTACAGTACCAGTGTGAGAGATACTGGTGTACAGTACCAGTGTGAGAGATACTGGTGTACAGTACCAGTGTGAGAGATACTGGTGTACAGTTTTCCTAATAATCTACATGGGGACTTCTGGTTCTTACTCAGTACTGCTCCTGTAATACCTGTAATAACACTTCATTATAAACATCCACTGAGAGACGGCGATGTGGCACTGGCCTGTGAGTTTTAGTACTCTGCCACGGGTTCAAGTCCGACCTGGATAATCATAATTAATGTAATCGATGTACACGTAATGTAGATGAATAATAATAGTAATCTTTATTTCTACAAGTACATGTACAAGGTATACAGGCATAGCTGACATATATGACATACTACTGTGTAGAAAGCAGCTTGTTATGCAGAGCATTTCGGGCAAATTAGGTCAATTTTGTCCCCAGGATACAACCCACACCAGTCAACTATCACCCAGATATCTATTTTACTGACATGTAAACGGGGAAAGCACGTCTTAATATTTCCCACCCGTACCGGGGATCGAAGCACGGACCTCAGTGTGCTAACCTTCGAGCTACGGGACACCTGTGCCTAATTAGCAAGCATTGACTGGATACCACAGTAAACAGTCAAAGAGAAAATCAGACAATCAGGACAAATACAAGAACCAGGAGCATGTTAAACAAGCAGAGAGACACACAGGAACTCAGTTATGGCTGAAAGACAAAGGAACATGTTAAAGCGTCTCCCTTAAAGCACATATTAAGAGGATTAACAGGGTTTCCCCCCCTGCTTAGAAGGGGGAAGAAACCCTGTTAACTCTCTCAAATCAACTCAACTCTCAACTCAACTACCTGTACAGTGAATCCCTTTAACAACAATCCCTTAGGCAGGTCTTCGAATACGCAGCACCAGTGTGAAGACACACACACACACACACACACACACACACACAACACACACACACACACACACACACACACACACACACACACACACACACACACACACACACACACACACACACACACACACACACACATATATATATATATATATCGAAGCACAAAATAAATATATGGAAAAGTACATAGATGGGCTTCCAGACTGATGCTAAATCTGAGAAATAAAATATATTAAGACTTTGCAATATATATTGTCAATAAAGAACAAAAAAAGTCACAATACTTTGACTAGAACAACACATATAACCCGCAAATAAGAGGCTGAAACGTATAACAACGTCATAAGTTTCAGTCTTCTATTCTCAGGTTATTTGTGGATTCTTTGTAAATTTCTGGAAGAACGAAAAAAATGCAGATATAATTAAGAAATTTAAAACTGTAGTGCGTATATAGAGTGTCGTAATAACTGCAGTATTTATCGTAGGATGTCAGCTATGGTCTGTATAAGTTGTATCATGTACTTGTTGAAATAAACTCTTATTATTATTATTATTATTATTATTATTATTATTAGTATTAGTATTATTATAATAATAATTACTATTATTATTATTATTATTATTATTATTATTATTATTATTATTATTATTATTATTATAATTATTATTATTATTATTATTATAGTTACTACTACACACTGGGATAATAACTCTACTCACCTCCCTGACCACGGAGTTACGCCCGGGGGAGGACAGGTGAACCGACGCTAATCTCACTGGTGATAAAGCGACGCCTTGTAAATAATGGACCATTTAAGGCAGGAACTTGGCGGTTAATGGACTGATCTGATCGTTGGACACAGAGGAAACAATTCTGAGGTAACAGATGGTTTGTACTTACTGAGTGACTTTGTGAACCTCTCTCAAAAATAGGTTATATGGTAAGCATTGTTATTTGTATTCCCCAAATCGTTTGTCCGTATGGGTCATACAGCCTAAGTGTGAGTGTTTGTATATCTCAAGGATATACACACCTCTCGGTGTGTATATCTCTGAGATGGTTGAGTATTTGGGTTAAAATCCAACTAACTACGCGAGGGTTATTAAGACTATTGTAAGCTGGTCACCACTAGTCAAGAATAATTTAAAGGAAAACTCTCAGTATATACAGTGGAAGGTATACATCTTTTGTTGTATATTTGTGCCTCTTCTGGTGGGCCTAAGCTTAGGCCTAGTAGTTCACAGTTACTCCTTAGATGGGATAATCAATAACAACTGTTAGGTTCTCACACACCAGGTGTGTGTGTGTGAATATGACAGTTGTAACACCAGGCGTGTGTGAACATGACAGTTGCAACACCAGGCGTGTGTGAACATGACAGTTGCAACACCAGGTGTGTGTGAACATGACAGTTGTAACACCAGGCGTGTGTGAACATGACAGTTGTAACACCAGGCGTGTGTGAACATGACAGTTGTAACACCAGGTGTGTATGAACATGACAGTTGTAACACCAGGCGTGTGTGAACATAACAGTTGTAACACCAGGCGTGTGTGAACATGACAGTTGTAACACCAGGCGTGTGTGAACATGACAGTTGTAACACCAGGCGTGTGTGAACATGACAGTTGTAACACCAGGTGTGTGTGAACATGACAGTTGTAACACCAGGCGTGTGTGAACATGACAGTTGTAACACCAGGCGTGTGTGAACATGACAGTTGTAACACCAGGTGTGTGTGAACATGACAGTTGTAACACCAGGCGTGTGTGAACATGACAGTTGTAACACCAGGCGTGTGCGAACATGACAGTTGTAACACCAGGTGTGTGTGAACATGACAGTTGTAACACCAGTGTGTGTGTGAACATGACAGTTGTAACACCAGGTGTGTGTGTGAACATGACAGTTGTAACACCAGGTGTGTGTGAACATGACAGTTGTAACACCAGGAGTGTGTGTGAACATGACAGTTGTAACACCAGGTGTGTGTGAACATGACAGTTGTAACATCAGGAGTGTGTGTGAACATGACAGTTGTAACACCAGGTGTGTGTGTGAACATGACAGTTGTAACACCAGGTGTGTGTGTGTGAGCATGACAGTTGTAACACCAGGAGTGTGTGTGAACATGACAGTTGTAACACCAGGTGTGTGTGAACATGACAGTTGTAACACCAGGAGTGTGTGTGAACATGACAGTTGTAACGCCAGGAATGTGTGAAGATGACAGTTGTAACACCAGGTGTGTGTGAACATGACAGTTGTAACACCAGGTGTGTGTGTGAAGATGACAGTTGTAACACCAGGTGTGTGTGAACAAGACAGTTGTAACACCAGGTGTGTGTGAAGATGACAGTTGTAACACCAGGTGTGTGTGAACATGACAGTTGTAACACCAAGTGTGTGTGAACATGACAGTTGTAATATATAAAGAATCTCTCAACAAATATTTCTTAAAAGTGTTTCTCTTACCTTGTTATTCTCTCTCACTCTCTCTTCATGTTTGTTTATTTGTTGCTACTTCTTATTCATTCTTCATTCACTCTTCTTTCTTTCATTTTAAATTCTCACAGACACAAAAAAAAAAAACATAAAAAAATGAAAGGATGAGGACGTTTCGGTGCGACTTATATCATTGTGCCTTTTTCTATAAATTCCGATAGGATGGTTGGTTAATGGGGTTTAAAGCCTATCTACCACACGAGGGAGTCATTAAGGATACTGTATAATTTTCGGCTCCATAAAACAGGGAATGTAGCAAACTCTCAGTATATATACACTGAGGGAGGCACACCTCCCCACTCTATATATCCAGAGAAAATTCTCATTTTTATTTCACCTCTTCTTTCTTGCCTCTTTACCTTCTTCCTCCTACATTCCTAAAACATTTTTAAATATGCATCTGGCCTATCTGAAGAATTTTTCGCCTCAAGAATTTTTTTTTCAAAAAATGTCCCGCAACTTTAGATATTAAGTCGTATTCTCTGTGTAAACTTCTAGACAAACATTTAAGGAGTGGAGTCTGGAGTAGACACTCCATCCATCTGGTCGAGTTGTAACTCGAGGTTCTTGACAAGTTTTGTCTATCCAGATGACGGGCTGGAGGGGGGGGAGGGGGGTAGTCAGGTGAGACGTTTGTGGGCGAAATGTTTGTATAAAGTGAGTCAGTGTAGAAAATATTGTTGATCAGGGACACTGGAACACTGCGTGAGGTACACTGTGGAACACTGCGTGAGGTACACTGTGGAACACTGCGTGAGGTACACTGTGGAACACTGCGTGAGGTACACTGTGGAACACTGCGTGAGGTACACTGTGGAACACTGCGTGAGGTACACTGTGGAACACTGCGTGAGGTACACTGTGGAACACTGCGTGAAGTACACTGTGGAACACTGCTTGAGGTACACTGTGGAACACTGCGTGAGATACACTGTGGAACACTGCGTGAAGTACACTGTGGAACACTGCGTGAGGTACACTGTGGAACACTGCGTGAGGTACACTGTGGAACACTGCGTGAAGTACACTGTGGAACACTGCGTGAGGTACACTGTGGAACACTGCGTGAGGTACACTGTGGAACACTGCGTGAAGTACACTGTGGAACACTGCGTGAGGTACACTGTGGAACACTGCGTGAGGTACACTGTGGAACACTGCGTGAGGTACACTGTGGAACACTGCGTGAGGTACACTGTGGAACACTGCAGGAGGTGCACTGTGGAACACTGCAGGAGGTGCACTGTGGAACACTGCGTGAGGTACACTGTGGAACACTGCGTGAGGTACACTGTGGAACACTGCGTGAGGTACACTGTGGAACACTGCGTGAGGTACACTGTGGAACACTGCGTGAGGTACACTGTGGAACACTGCGTGAGGTACACTGTGGAACACTGCGTGAGATACACTGTGGAACACTGCGTGAAGTACACTGTGGAACACTGCGTGAGGTACACTGTGGAACACTGCGTGAGGTACACTGTGGAACACTGCGTGAAGTACACTGTGGAACACTGCGTGAGGTACACTGTGGAACACTGCGTGAGGTACACTGTGGAACACTGCGTGAAGTACACTGTGGAACACTGCGTGAGGTACACTGTGGAACACTGCGTGAGGTACACTGTGGAACACTGCGTGAGGTACACTGTGGAACACTGCGTGAGGTACACTGTGGAACACTGCAGGAGGTGCACTGTGGAACACTGCAGGAGGTGCACTGTGGAACACTGCGTGAGGTACACTGTGGAACACTGCGTGAGGTACACTGTGGAACACTGCGTGAGGTACACTGTGGAACACTGCAGGAGGTACACTGTGGAACACTGCAGGAGGTGCACTGTGGAACACTACGTGAGATACACTGTGGAACACTGCGTGAGGTACACTGTGGAACACTGCAGGAGGTACACTGTGGAACACTGCGTGAGGTACACTGTGGAACACTGCGTGAGATACACTGTGGAACATTGCGTGAGGTACACTGTGGAACACTGCACGAGGTGCACTGTGGAACACTGCGTGAAGTACACTGTGGAACACTGCGTGATGTACACTGTGGAACACTGCGTGAGTACACTGTGGAACACTGCGTGAGTACACTGTGGAACACTGCGTGAGGTACACTGTGGAACACTGCGTGAGGTACACTGTGAACATTGCGTGAGGTACACTGTGGAACACTGCAGGAGGTGCACTGTGGAACACTGCGTGAGGTACACTGTGGAACACTGCAGGAGGTGCACTGTGGAACACTGCAGGAGGTGCACTGTGGAACACTGCGTGAGGTACACTGTGGAACACTGCGTGAGGTACACTGTGGAACACTGCGTGAGGTACACTGTGGAACACTGCGTGATGTACACTGTGGAACACTGCGTGAGGTACACTGTGGAACACTGCGTGAGGTGCACTGTGGAACACTGCAGGAGGTGCACTGTGGAACACTGCAGGAGGTGCACTGTGGAACACTGCAGGAGGTGCACTGTGGAACACTGCAGGAGGTGCACTGTGGAACACTGCAGGAGGTGCACTGTGGAACACTGCAGGAGGTGCACTATGGAACACTGCAGGAGGTGCACTGTGGAACACTGCGTACCTCCTATATATATATTAGAGTGTGTGTTGCACGGTGTTGCACGGTGTTCTAGGCAGCAGAACAGTGCTAATTGGTCGAGAGAATCATTCTCAGAAATTGATATCATTTCTTAAATGCATTTGTTGGTGACATTGGTGCGTGCTACGACGCGCTCCAACTAAAAACATTTGTTTTTTTGGGTATTGAATCAATGTTAGATAAACGACTATTCTCTACGCAAAGACAAAGACAAATTACTTGACTGTGTGTTGTCAACACTCTAGACGACACGAGAAACTTACTTATTTTCTCTGGAGACTCACTTAGTTACACTCACACTCTGGAGACTCACTTAGTTACACTTACACTCTGGAGACTCACTTAGTTACACTCACACTCTGGAGACTCGCTTAGTTACACTCACACTCTGGAGACTCACTTAGTTACACTTACACTCTGGAGACTCACTTAGTTACACTCACACTCTGGAGACTCACTTAGTTAATTACACTCTGGACTCACTGTTACACTTACACTCTGGAGACTCACTTAGTTACACTTACACTCTGGAGACTCGCTTAGTTACACTTACACTCTGGAGACTCGCTTAGTTACACTCACACTCTGGAGACTCGCTTAGTTACACTTACACTCTGGAGACTCGCTTAGTTACACTCACACTCTGGAGACTCGCTTAGTTACACTTACACTCTGGAGACTCGCTTAGTTACACTTACACTCTGGAGACTCGCTTAGTTACACTTACACTCTGGAGACTCGCTTAGTTACACTCACACTCTGGATAACACTGACTGACGCCTCAACACGCTGTATCTCTCACACTAATAATATATGCAAACCAACCACAGAGGGAGTTGAATGATAGCTTTAGGCCTTTCGTATTGCAATCAACACATCTTCAGGAGCTTGCAGTGTTGCAGAAATGAGTAGGAGGTCTAGGTAGAAGCGTTCAAGGGAACGACACTAGCTAGCACCTGGCACTGTGCTCCTGGCACTGTGCACCTGGCACTGTTCACCTGGCACTGTGCACTTGGCACTGTACACCTGGCACTGTGCACCTGACACTGTACACCTGGCACTGTGCACCTCGCATTGTGCACCTGGCACTGGTCTGCCTGATTCCGTCTTATTCTAGCTAGAGTCAGCCCCCTGAAAAAATCTTCCTGCATTTCCTATTCATTTCTGCAACACTGCAAGCTCCTGAAGATGTGTTGATTGCAACACGAAAGGCCTAGAGCTATCATTCAACTCTCCCTGTAGTTGTTTTGCATCTTGTGTCGCTTGTTCGCGATTATTAACTAATAATATATATACGCCAAGCACATAAGGGTAAGTTACTAGTGTGCTATTTACTCTCTCTCTCTCTCTCTCTCTCTCTCCTCTCTCTCTCTCTCTCTCTCTCTGAAGTTAGGTCTATCATTAGTGTTGGTGGTGGTGGGAAAAGGAGTCACCACTGTTGCAGCAGTGGTGTCGCAGCAGTGGTGTCGCAGCAGTGGTGTCGCAGCAGTGGTGTCGCAGCAGTGGTGTCGCAGCAGTGGTGTCGCAGCAGTGGTGTCGCAGCAGTGGTGTCGCAGCAGTGGTGTCGCAGCAGTAGTGTTGCAGCAGTGGTGTTGCAGCAGTGGTGTCGCAGCAGTGGTGTCGCAGCAGTGGTGTTGCAGCAGTAGTGTTGCAGCAGTAGTGTTGCAGCAGTGGTGTTGCAGCAGTAGTGTTGCAGCAGTGGTGTTGCAGCAGTGGTGTTGCAGCAGTGGTGTCGCAGCAGTGGTGTCGCAGCAGTGGTGTTGCAGCAGTGGTGTTGCAGCAGTAGTGTTGCAGCAGTGGTGTTGCAGCAGTAGTGTTGCAGCAGTGCGCGTGTGTTGCAGCAGTAGTGTGCGCGTTGTTGCGCGTGTGTTGCAGCGTAGTGTTGCAGCAGTGGTGTTGCAGCAGTAGTGTTGCAGCAGTGGTGTTGCAGCGGGGAAGTTGCGGCAGTAGTGTTGCAGCAGTGGTGTTGCGGCGAGTGCGCTGTTGCAGCGTGGCAGTGTTGCAGCAGTGGTCGCTGTGTGCGGTGCAGCGTAGTGTTGCAGCGTGCAGCGTGTTCAGCAGTTGTTAGCAGTGGTGTCGCAGCAGTAGTGTTGCAGCAGTGGTGTTGCAGCAGTGGTGTTGCAGCAGTGGTGTTGCAGCAGTGGTGTTGCAGCAGTGGTGTTGCAGCAGTAGTGGCTAAAAGGACTAGAGCATGAGAAAAAAATATAGGAGGCAGAAGAGCCAGAATCGAACACACAGTGACAAGAAGGGTTCAAAGACTATTTGAAATGACACAGCATCGAAGCAGAGTCGAAAACTAAGTTGCTATGCAGCTACAGCAGGAGGAAGACAGCAGGAGGAAGACAGCAGGAGGAAGACAGCAGGAGGAAGACAGCAGGAGGAAGACAGCAGGGGGAAGACAGCAGGGGGAAGACAGCAGGAGGTAGACAGCAGAAAAGAACCTGGTAATCAGGTTAATGAACGAAGATACAAAGTTCACAAGAAATAACGAGGAAGTGTGTGAGGAACTTAGCAAGAAATTTAAGGCTGCATTCATGGAGGAAAATAGAGAAACTACCAGAGAACTGAGCAACTGGAGTGCACCAGCGTGTACTAGACACACTACACACAACAGAAGAGGAGGTGAGGAATCTTCTATTCAAGCTAAATACCTCTAAGGCAATGGAACCAGATGACATCTCTCCGTAGGTCCTGAAAGAGGCAGTGGAAGCGCTGTCTGAACTACTAGCCACAATCTTTTACACTTCAGTTGTAACATGGCAATTGTCAGAGTTGTGGAAGACAGCAAATGTAGTCTCAGTATTTAAGGAGCTAGACAGCCAATGTTTAA
>WNWK01003134.1:0-52500 GCA_009830355.1 Cherax destructor | reverse complement strand
AGTACGTGATAAGAAAATGTAGGCACAAGGTATTTCAAAAGGCTGTTATTTCCAATATATCCTCAAATTAATGATCAAAATAGGAACAGTTTACATGAAGACATTTTCTTCCCGTTGTCTTTAAATGATCCAGATTTTTAAACGAAACTTTAGTTGGTCTTCGCTACGCTAGGATTCTTATAGTGGTAGACGATCACATATCTAAAACAAAAAGTAAATTAATGAAAAACGACAAATATTTTTTTTTTTAAATTCTCAGGAGGGATTTTTCAAACACCCGGTATAGAAGGAAGATCAGTTCAGAGGTGTGAATCAGACTGTCAGGTCAGGAAGACTGTGCTGAGAGCTCAGACTGTCAGGTCAGGAAGACTGTGTGTGCTGAGAGCTCAGACTGTCAGGTCAGGAAGACTGTGTGTGCTGAGAGCTCAGACTGTCAGGTCAGGAAGACTGTGTGTGCTGAGAGCTCAGCGTGCGAGTGAGAGTCATCAGACTGGAACCTCAGCTGGTTCTGGATGATGGTGTCTGGGATATGACTGAGAGCCTAGTCAAGGCTTTTCTGACATACTGTCCTTATCAGCCTGACAACCTCGTCTCCGGCTTTCTTTCGGTTGGAAACTTACGTCGACCGGTACCTACAGAGTTTTCAGACAACAGTACCTGAAGTCAGCTAGATAATATCTTAAAATACCTACGCGTTACCTCAAGTCAGCTAGCTGACACCTGAAGTCAACTAGCTGACACCTCAAGTCAACTAGCTGACACCTCAAATCAGCTAGATGACAGGTCAATTCAGCTAGTTGGTACGTCAAGTCAGGTCCATGAGGTAATATTAATGACTGCCTAGTGAACACGCACCAACCACTTCAATTATTTCTCTCCTTTTATGACCGCCAATTTTCCTGCCGGTGAGAACACTTACACCAGGTGATGAATGTTTAGTGGTGAAAACCGAATAGTGACGATGACTGTACAGTAACGATGACTGTATTGTATTGATGATTGTGTAATAACAATTACGGTATGGTCGGGATAATTGTATATTGTTGGTGACTATTGTGGTGATGACTGTAGAGATGACCGTATTGTAGTAAGGACTCAATAGATGACCGTACTGTAGTGATGACTGCATAGCGGCGTTTACTACGTTGGGGTGACAACTGGAAGGTGGGGTAGGGTAAAGCATATGGATACACAAAAAGCCTAGGAACTAGGCCTCAAAAGGGTTAACATCAGTACGTTTGGATTTACATCTACAATTGACTCATCGGTTCCAAGGAAATTTAGGAAATCTGCTCAATGTACACTGCACCTAGGTTATTATACTATATATTCTTCAATAAGTGGATAGTTAAGCACAGTGTTGAAGATAGTGACCTGAGGGCTGGCCACATACTTTGCATTTAGTTTGATCATCATCTGCGTGTCTGCCAAACTGGCAGAAGCACTTATAACCAAGCCTAAACCTGGCTACTACAACATCAGTCAGTCTGTTCACACTGCAAGTTACTCCATAAACTTACTTATCTGTTTCTAATTTTTTCGGCCTCTCTACCTTAGCGAGGAAACTACCTCTATGTTAAAAATCTAAATTTATACCTTTATATATATATATATATATATATATATATATATATATATATATATATATATATATATATATATATATATATATTGGGTGGGCTTTATCAAAGCCATATATATATATATATATATATATATATATATATATATATATATATATATATATATATATATATATATATATATATATATATATATATATATAAACTTGAATGTTAGATCACAGTCCACCAGCTGTGTGATACATTTATGTTCCTGTTATTACGATTTCGTGAGTTATGACACATGGTTATATATGTACAAACACGTATGATCAAATCTTCCTAAATTTAGTGTCAGCCTTGTAGGTTTTGTTTTATTTATTGTTATATACAGTATATAATAAATCTTGTAGGGAAAAAATAAACCTAATTTGGGACTTATGTTCAGTCTGCCTCGATTTTTTTTTTTTTTTGGCTAACATCGCAGATTATAGGAAGTAGGCCCGAACATCTATGTACATATTATTTTTACAAATAAATATAGAATATTTGCTCATTATGTCATGATAAGAGAGGCCACTCGTAGGTCACTCTACATCTTACCACTGGGATGCTTCAAATATACACTCACTATCAACAATATGATCTTTCTGGCTCCTCTTAAGCATACCAGTTATATTAAATCAACTCGGAAGTTCTCGTGATCCTTCATTAAGCTGAGGTCTCGACTTCCTCCCATCACTGAAGTTCTCGTGATCCTTTTTAACTCATGTCATCTGGAGTAATGCTTCTCCTTAGCCAAGTATATGTTCCTCCCCGCGGTCTCCATTACCAGCCAGCGTAGGACACGGAAAAACCAAATCTTGATTTCTTGTTGAGTAATTTCGAAACATCGGGAAAGTCTCTGAGAAACCTTAGGGCAATGTTGTTGATACATAATTTAATATCATATTAACTAGCGAGTCTAAGATTTCTTTTTATTATTGTAGTGGAGAAAATAATTGTTGATGGACATGTTGGTATTGCAATTGTATGTTTATAACGCTATGTAGCCTCGTCTTCTGACCGACTGCGTTCTATTGTTAATTTAAGTAGCTTAATTTGCATTTTATGATTCGCAGTGGTTAAAATAATCTGTATAACAAACAAAACATTTTACGTCCCCTCCAGCTTATATGATTTTTTAAAAAATTATCAAGGCATATTCTGCCTAAATGCATTATATAAACACGTTTGGTGAATACAAGGCTCTTACTAACCTACTTAGGGTAATCCCTATTTAATATCCCAGCTAAGCAAAGTAGTGCATCCGATATTTAACACTTTGAGAATGTAAATTGGGATGGGGGGGGCGAGAGAAGAGGATTATTCATGAATAATTTGCCACAGCAAGCAACATGTTTAAAGGGGAAGCCTCGTATACCACCGGTGGACTACCAACCAACATATTAATTAAACCACGGAATGGGTGAGTTAGAACCCATGGCGAGTGAGTCGTGAAACTCCAGGCCAGTGCGTAAGCCACTGGGCCAGCTGGCTACACTAAGATTCATCCAGCTAGATATATTTATACACCATAGGGAGGTTAGCATGGGCCACCACTGTGACCACAAATACAAGTTTTTACAGATGAATCTTCCACCAGCCACTCATCAGAGAATGACGTGTGAACTACTCCAGCATTATGAGCTCACCTGTATGTGGTTGTAGCGGTCGAGACTTAGCTCCTGGTTCCGCCTCGGGAGTTACCGGCTAAGAACTTATCAGGAAGACGAAATTTACTTTACCTTAAAAATAAAGAACATTTTTTTATGTGCTACCATTTATTAATTAAAATGATTTTAGTTTGTGGTTTTAATTCAGCTATGGCACAAAAAAAAATAACAAAACATAAACAGTTGAAAAAAAAATAATTAAAAAAATCTCGCATTTATGAACTACAAATTTTGAGAAAGAAAGAATACAATGCGGGAAAATTTCCTTTGTGAACAAATGGAAAAAAAAGGTGGAAATAACCACACCTTCGTTCACAAAAGGAAGAGAGAAAATATATAAAATGTAAGAAGAAGCAACTCTAGAAAATCTATATCCACAAAGAGTTGGTGGAAGCTGGAGTGAGAGAGTAAAGCTGAGGTAGACACTTACACCCAGAGCTGTGAACGTGACCATTACTGACAGTAAGTATCCGGGGCCCAAGACTGTTCAACAGCCTCCCACCAGCCATAAGGGGAATTACCAATAGACCCCTGGTTGTCTTCAAGAGGGAGCTGAACAAATACCTAAAGTCAGTAGCTGATGAGCCGGGCTGTGGTTCGTACGTTGGTTTACGTGCGGCCAGGAGTAACAGCCTGGTTGATCAGACCCTGATCCACCGGGAGGCCTGGTCATGGTCCGGGCAGCGGGGGTGTTGACCCCGCAACACCCAGACATAAACACAAGTCCACAAATCAAAAAGCTCATTATTTTTTTCTAGGAACAACAGAGGTTAGAGATGAGCAAGAATTATCAAATTTCAATGCCTAGAGATGAGCACAGGTCAACAAATCACTGAGTTAGGAACCCAACAGAATAAAAAAAAAACTCTCCAACGAACACCAGAAATAAAGCTAAATAAAGAAAGAAGATCTTGAACTTTCTCCTCACACAAATTTACAAATCCTCTTCTTGGTAGCCTCTTCTTCTACTCTAATTTTTCTTCACACACCTTTTCCTCCTCCCCCTTCTCCTCTTTTTCTTTCTCCTCCTCTTCCTCTTCCTCCTCCTCCTCCTCACTAACTCTGAGACAGACCCAGGTAGAGAGACTTCATGTAAAAGAAAACGGTGGAAAGAGATAATGAGAAATTGAAATAAGAGAGATGAAGGTGAAAATAACTAGAACTGACACTAACTAGTATTGTGTGCTGCTAGACACAAGGTATCGTTGTGTACTGCTAGACACAAGGTATCGTTGTATACTACTAGACACAAGGTATCGTCGTGTACTAGACACAAGGTATCGTCGTGTACTGCTAGACACAAGGTATCGTTGTGTACTGCTAGACACAAGGTATCGTCGTGTACTACTAGACACAAGGTATCGTCGTGTACTGCTAGACACAAGGTATCGTCGTATACTACTAGACACAAGGTATCGTCGTGTACTAGACACAAGGTAGCGTCGTGTACTGCTAGACACAAGGTATCGTCGTGTACTGCTAGACACAAGGTATCGTCGTGTACTACTAGACACAAGGTATCGTCGTGTACTGCTAGACACAAGGTAGCGTCGTGTACTACTAGGCACAAGGTATCGTCGTGTACTGCTAGACACAAGGTAGCGTCGTGTACTACTGGACACAAGGTATCGTCGTGTACTGCTAGACACAAGGTATCGTCGTGTACTACTAGACACAAGGTATCGTCGTGTACTACTAGACACAAGGTATCGTCGTGTACTGCTAGACACAAGGTATCGTAGTGTACTACTAGACACAAGGTATCGTCGTGTACTAAACACAAGGTATCGTCGTGTACTGCTAGACACAAGGTATCGTCGTGTACTACTAGATACAAGGTATCGTCGTGTACTACTAGACACAATGTATCGTCGTGTACTGCTAGACACAAGGTATCGTCGTGTACTGCTAGACACGAGGTATCGTCGTGTACTACTAGACACAAGGTATCGTCGTGTACTACTAGACACAAGGTATCGTCGTGTACTGCTAGACACAAGGTATCGTCGTGTACTACTAGACACAAGGTATCGTCGTGTACTGCTAGACACAAGGTATCGTCGTGTACTGCTAGACACAAGGTATCGTCGTGTACTGCTAGACCAAGGTATCGTCGTGTACTGCTAGACAAGGTATCGTCGTACTACTAGACACAAGGTATCGTCGTGTACTGCTAGACACAAGGTATCGTCGTGTACTGCTAGACACAAGGTATCGTCGTGTACTGCTAGACACAAGGTATCGTCGTGTATTGCTAGACACAAGGCATCGTCGTGTTCTACTAGACACAAGGTATCGTCGTGTACTGCTAGACACAAGGTATCGTCGTGTACTGCTAGACACAAGGTATCGTCGTGTATTGCTAAACACAAGGCATCGTCGTGTACTGCTAGACACAAGGTATCGTCGTGTACTGCTAGACACAAGGTATCGTCGTGTACTGCTAGACACAAGGTATCGTCGTGTACTGCTAGACACAAGATATCGTCGTGTACTGCTAGACACAAGGTATCGTCGTGTACTGCTAGACACAAGGTATCGTCGTGTACTGCTAGACACAAGGTATCGTCGTGTACTGCTAGACACAAGGTATCGTCGTGTATTGCTAAACACAAGGCATCGTCGTGTACTGCTAGACACAAGGTATCGTCGTGTACTGCTAGACACAAGGTATCGTCGTGTACTGCTAGACACAAGGTATCGTCGTGTACTGCTAGACACAAGGTATCGTCGTGTACTGCTAGACACGGTATCGTCGTGTACTGCTAGACACAAGGTATCGTCGTGTACTGCTAGACACAAGGTATCGTCGTGTACTGCTAGACACAAGGTATCGTCGTGTATTCTAAACACAAGGCATCGTCGTGTACTGCTAGACACAAGGTATCGTCGTGTACTGCTAGACACAAGGTATCGTCGTGTACTGCTAGACACAAGATATCGTCGTGTACTGCTAGACACAAGGTATCGTCGTGACTGCTAGACACAAGGTATCGTCGTGTACTGCTAGACACAAGGTATCGTCGTGTACTGCTAGACACAAGGTATCGTCGTGTACTGCTAGAGTCACCAATACAAAACATCTGCAGAAGGTATTGCAGTAATTACCTTCAAAGTGTTTAGTTAATTGTGGTCATTATGTTGTACCTGGACTTTATTGTCGTTACTAATGTTAGTCATTAGAAATTAGGACACCACGTAATGACCAGTGTTTGTTTTGTTAACAAGTGAGCAACTGTTATGCCATACAAGGCTAGTTTTATTATTATTTTATCTTGTGATGTTAGAGGCCTGAGTGTGAATGTGTGTGTGTGTGTGTGTGTGTGTGTGTGTGTGTGTGTGGCACCGCCTTGATGGACGGTTAAGAGAGATAGGAATTTTTAGGGATTTTATTCTGGTATAGAGGAATTTTGAGAATGGATTTCAGAGGAAAGGTTGTGGCGCAAATCTCATGTTGATTGTGTGTGACATCTGGTATCTCTTTCTTTGAAGTTAATGTCTCTGAATCTGGCTCAGTTTTCAGGTTCTCCCTCCCTCTTTCTCTCTCTCCTCATATTCTTCCTTCTTTAATTCTTTTTCTGGCATTTAGTGACAGATTCGTCTTGATATAAATGTTGTTGGATTTATGGAGCTCCTAAGAGTAACATTCACAATCATCACTTGCCACTTCTGGTCTCTCTTTTTAAAGTGGACGTGGAATGGTCGCTATCCGTCCCTCACATAGATCCCTGTGTTTACAGAAGCCTAAGCTCTATTTACTGCTCTTTCTGTACCAGTCTTGCTGCACCAGTTTTGCTGTATCAGTCTTGCTGTATCAGTCTTGCTGTATCAGTCTTGCTGTATCAGTCTTGCTGTATCAGTCTTGCTGTATCAGTCTTGCTGTATCAGTCTTGCTGTATCAGTCTTGCTGTATCAGTCTTGCTGTATCAGTCTTGCTGTATCAGTCTTGCTGTATCAGTCTTGCTGTATCAGTCTTGCTGTATCAGTCTTGCTGTATCAGTCTTGCTGTATCAGTCTTGCTGTATCAGTCTTGCTGTATCAGTCTTGCTGTATCAGTCTTGCTGTATCAGTCTTGCTGTATCAGTCTTGCTGTATCAGTCTTGCTGTATCAGTCTTGCTGTATCAGTCTTGCTGTATCAGTCTTGCTGTATCAGTCTTGCTGTATCAGTCTTGCTGCATCAGTCTTGCTGTATCAGTCTTGCTGTATCAGTCTTGCTGTAATCAGTCTTGCTGTATCAGTCTTGCTGTATCAGTCTTGCTGTATCAGTCTTGCTGTATCAGTCTTGCTGTATCAGTCTTGCTGTATCAGTCTTGCTGTATCAGTCTTGCTGTATCAGTCTTGCTGTATCAGTCTTGCTGTATCAGTCTTGCTGTATCAGTCTTGCTGTATCAGTCTTGCTGTATCAGTCTTGCTGTATCAGTCTTGCTGTATCAGTCTTGCTGTATCAGTCTTGCTGTATCAGTCTTGCTGTATCAGTCTTGCTGCATCAGTCTTGCTGTATCAGTCTTGCTGTAACAGTCTTGCTGTATCAGTCTTGCTGTATCAGTCTTGCTGCATCAGTCTTGCTGTATCAGTCTTGCTGTATCAGTCTTGCTGTATCAGTCTTGCTGTATCAGTCTTGCTGTATCAGTCTTGCTGTATCAGTCTTGCTGTATCAGTCTTGCTGTATCAGTCTTGCTGTATCAGTCTTGCTGTATCAGTCTTGCTGTATCAGTCTTGCTGTATCAGTCTTGCTGTATCAGTCTTGCTGCATCAGTCTTGCTGTATCAGTCTTGCTGTAACAGTCTTGCTGTATCAGTCTTGCTGTATCAGTCTTGCTGCATCAGTCTTGCTGTATCAGTCTTGCTGTATCAGTCTTGCTGTATCAGTCTTGCTGTATCAGTCTTGCTGTATCAGTCTTGCTGTATCAGTCTTGCTGCATCAGTCTTGCTGTATCAGTCTTGCTGTATCAGTCTTGCTGTATCAGTCTTGCTGTATCAGTCTTGCTGTATCAGTCTTGCTGTATCAGTCTTGCTGTATCAGTCTTGCTGTATCAGTCTTGCTGTATCAGTCTTGCTGTATCAGTCTTGCTGTATCAGTCTTGCTGCATCAGTCTTGCTGTATCAGTCTTGCTGTATCAGTCTTGCTGTATCAGTCTTGCTGCATCAGTCTTGCTGTATCAGTCTTGCTGTATCAGTCTTGCTGTATCAGTCTTGCTGTATCAGTCTTGCTGCAGTAGTTCTTTTTCCAACTCACTGTACATTTCAACCGGTCTTGTCTACAAGTTAATCAAGTGTTCTTTAAGGACGCTCGTATATTTGTCTCTTCCAGCTCTATGTTTTCCCTTTCGTCCTTCTTACCTAATATGACTTTTGAGTGAGTATATATTTTCATCATATTCCTGCCATCTTTTTGACATCGTATTTTCTAGTTAAGCATCATTTTTTTTCTGATCTCTTTAAACACACTGGCAGTTCTGAGGTTCAACTGTTCAACTGTTATGAGTTCCCCTACAACCATGAAAGTTTGTCTAACCCCCGCAGATACCACAGGTACAGCTGTAGTCTACAGTATTCCTTGTAGGGGGTTATTGACAACTACAGGTTCCATGTACAAGACAATAGCAGCGGCACAAGTACATGTATAGATGACAAGAGCAATGTGTGAGTGATTCTCTGCAGTTCTCATCCCCTTCTTCGTGAACTGGAACCAGACAAATCCAAAACACTAAGCGAACGACAGAACACAACGGAGGTGTCTTGAGGCAGCCACAGTTCACCTCACAGACACCTTAGAGCTAGATAGGGAGGCGGGGAGGGGGATGTACTTTTAAAATTGATTACACATACGATAGATCTATTTAAAAATAGTCACAAATTACCTGACCTCCCGACCCACACCTCACCTTCACCTGTCTTAATGACCTCTCACAGTGCAGATTTTGAGTATTGATGGTACTTTATAAGGAGCCTCGTGAGTGAATCCTTGTTCTTCATAAAGACTAGTGGAGGAAACCTTGCACTTGATAAACCCTTAGTGAGTGAAACCTTGTGAGGTTGTTTTCGGCTATGTTTCACTACCCAGATCCTCCGTGTGGGGATACCTTCTAGGTATCCATCTGGGTATCCCTTCCTAGATGCACAGTGAAGGTATTCCTTCCCAGTTGGACAGTGTGGGGTATCCCTGCATCAGATATTTATAAGAGACTGACAATCATTCTCTCACTAACACCTCCAACCCTCGTAAACAAAGCCATGACATCGAATCCAGACATACACTAAAAAAAAAAAAAAAAGTTACACCGAAATTTGAAATAACGTGGAAAGAGGAAAAAAAAATATATATATATATACGTAATTTACAAAATGTAGATTTACCTATTATGAAACGTAATTGAAAAATCACATTTTCCGCTATACCTCGGCCCGAAAAATCACATCTGGAGGTGGAAGCAGCGTAAGGCAATATATATTCATGAGTACGTAATGTGACTTAGATTATTCTGATACTTTATGAACCCTATTTAGCGGAGCTCAGCTCAACATGGAGCTCACTCACCTCATAGTGAACCCTGGGCTTTTATAAGCCGTCTTTATGGCCTTGGCAGCCACCTGGATTGTTGACATGTTATTATTAACTATTCTTACTTGTTGTTCTTACTAACTGTTCTTACTGTTCTTATCTTGTGTTATTGTTCTCTGTTTTTTTTTTTAGTATCTTTTCTTCCTACCAATTTTTATCTGCTTGTTTTAGTGTGTGTGTGTGTGTGTGTGTGCAGTATTTTATGTGTCGTTATCATGTCTCCCCTAACCCTCCTGTCCTCTAGTGTCGTCAGGCCTATTTCCCTTAACCGTTCTTCGTAGGACAATCCCCTTAGCTCTGGGACTAGTCTTGTTGCAAACCTTTGCACTTTCTCTAGTTTCTTGACGTGCTTGACCAGGTGTGGGTTCCAAACTGGTGCTGCATACTCCAGTATGGGCCTGACGTATATGGTGTACAGAGTCTTGAACGATTCCTTAGTGAGGTATTGGAACGCTATTCTTAGGTTTGCCAGCCGCCCGTATGCTGCAGCAGTTATCTGATTGATGTGTGCCTCAGGAGATGTGCTCGGTATTATACTCACCCCAAGATCTTTTTCCTTGAGTGAGGTTTGCAGTCTTTGGCCACCTAGACTATACTCTGTCTGCGGTATTCTTTGCCCTTCCCCGATCTTCATGACTTTACATTTGGCAGGGTTAAATTCAAGGAGCCAGTTACTGGACCAGGCTTGTAGCCTGTCCAGGTCTCTTTGTAGTCCTGCTTGATCCTCGACTGATTTAATTCTTCTCATTAACTTCACATCATCTGCAAACAGGGACACTTCTGAGTCTATCCCTTCCGTTATGTCATTCACATATACCAAAAACAGTACAGGTCCTAGGACTGACCCTTGTGGAACCCCACTCGTCACAGGTGCCCACTCTGACACCTCGTCTCGTACCATGACTCGTTGTTGCCTCCCTGTCAGATATTCTCTGATCCATTGCAGTGCCTTTCCTGTTACGTGTGCCTGATCCTCTAGCTTTTGCATTAACCTCTTGTGAGGAACTGTGTCGAACGCCTTCTTGCAGTCCAAGAAAATGCAGTCTATCCACTCCTCTCTCTCGTGTCTTACTTCTGTTACCTTGTCATAAAACTCCAGTAGGTTTGTGACACAGGATTTTCCTTCCCTGAAACCGTGCTGGTTGTCGTTTATAAGCTTGTGTCTTTCTAGGTGCTCCACCATTCTCCTCCTGATGATCTTCTCCATGACTTTGCATACTATACACGTCAGTGACACAGGTCTGTAATTTAATGCCTCGTGTCTGTCTCCTTTCTTAAAAATTGGGACTGCATTTGCCATCTTCCACACCTCAGGTAGTTGCCCAGTTTCAATGGATATGTTGAAGATTTTTGTTAGTGGCACACACAACATCTCTGTGTGCGTGTGTGCATGTGTGTGTGTGTGTTTGTGTGTGTGTGTGTGTGTGTGTGTGTGTATGTGTGTGTGTGTGTGTGTGTGTGTGTGTGTGTGTGTGTGTGTGTGTGTATGTGTGTGTGTGTGTGAGTCTAAGTGTGTCACTAAGCCGGGTACTACAGTAGACATGACTATTCATTAACCAACGAACAGTGAGATGCTCTAGTTAATAACGAACAACCCAGCAATAACAACCCAGCAATAACAACCAAGCAATAACAACCTAGCAATAACAACCCAGCAATAACAACCCAGCAGTAACAACCCAGCAGTAACAACCCAGCAATAACAACCTAGCAATAACAACCCAGCAATAACAACCCAGCAATAAAAACCCAGCAGTAACAACCCAGCAGTAACAACCCAGCAGTAACAACCTAGCAATAACAACCCAGCAGTAACAACCCAGCAGTAACAACCCAGCAATAACAACCTAGCAATAACAACCCAGCAATAGCAACCCAGCAGCAACAACCCAGCAATAACAACCCAGCAATAACAACCCAGCAGTAACAACCCAGCAATAACAACCCAGCAATAACAACCCAGCAGTAACAACCCAGCAATAACAACCCAGCAGTAACAACCCAGCAGTAACAACCCAGCAAGAACAACCCAGCAATAACAACCCAGCAATAACAAACCAGCAATAACAACCCAGCAATAACAACCCAGCAATAACAACCCAGCAATAACAACCCAGCAATAACAACCCAGCAATAACAACCCAGCAGTAACAACCCAGCAGTAACAACCCAGTAGGAACAACCCAGCAATAACAACCCATCAATAACAACCCATCAATAACAACCCAGCAGTAATAACCCAGCAATAACAACACATCAATAACAACCCAGCAATAACAACCCAGCAATAACAACCCAGCAATAACAACCCAGCAATAACAACCCAGCAATAACAAACCAGCAATAACAACCCAGCAATAACAACCCAGCAGTAACAACCCAGCAATAACAACCCATCAATAACAACCCAGCAGTAACAACCCAGCAATAACAACCCAGCAATAACAACCCAGCAATAACAACCCAGCAATAATAACCCAGCAATAACAACCCAGCAATAACAACCCAGCAGTAACAACCCAGCAATAACAACCCAGCAATAACAACCCAGCAATAACAACCCAGCAATAATAACCCAGCAATAACAACCCATCAATAACAACCCATCAATAACAACCCAGCAATAACAACCCAGCAGTAACAACCCAGCAATAACAACCCATCAATAACAACCCATCAATAACAACCCAGCAATAACAACCCAGCAATAACAACCCAGCAATAACAACCCAGCAATAACAAACCAGCAATAACAACCCAGCAATAACAACCCAGCAGTAACAACCCAGCAATAACAACCCAGCAATAATAACCCAGCAATAACAACCCAGCAATAAATAACACACACCAGTCAGTAATTACCATCCAGACTGCCCCTACCTCATCCTCATTAAATATTAATTTTATTATCAAACTTATCATCCAGATGATCTTCAAGATAACCTTTTATGTTCTTCAACATGAGTGTTCTTCACTGTACTTCAACATAAGTATTCTCCACTCTTCTTCAACATTAGTGTTCTTCACTGTTCTTCAACATGAATGTTCTTCACGGTTCTTCAACATGGTGTTCTTCACTGTTCTTCAACATAAGTATTCTTCACTGTTCTTCAACATGAGTGTTCTTCACTGTTCTTCAACATGAGTGTTCTTCACTGTTCTTCAACATGAGTGTTCTTCACTGTTCTTCAACATAAGTGTTCTTCACTGCTCTTCAACATGAGTGTTCTTCACTGTTATTCAACATGAGTGTTCTTCACTGTTCTTCAACATGAGTGTTCTTCACTGTTCTTCAACATAAGTGTTCTTCACTGTTCTTCAACATAAGTGTTCTTCACTATTCTTCAACATGAGTGTTCTTCACTGTTCTTCAACATGAGTGTTCTTCACTATTCTTCAACATGAGTGTTCTTCACTGTTATTCAACATGAGTGTTCTTCACTGTTCTTCAGCATGAGTGTTCTTCACTTCTACATCAAACATTAATTACTCTTCCACCTTTTTTTTCAGTATAGTGTTTTTGGTACTTTCTCATGAAAACACTCTTAATTAAACTTCCCACCTTAATTTTTTGTATATTACAAGTGTCTCGTAGAAATTAAAATGTAATTGATTACATTATTGCTTTGTAGTTCATAAGTGCCAGTGAATTTAACTGTCAGTAACTTTGCCATCAGTATACATCCAGTACTGCATCCAGTAACTCCATCCAGTAACTGCCATCCAGTAACTACCATCCAGTAACTGCCATCCAGTAACTACCATCCAGTAACTGCCATCCAGTAACTACCATCCAGTAACTACCATCCAGTAACTACCATCCAGTAACTCCATCCAGTAACTGACCATCCAGTAACTGCCATCCAGTAACTACCATCCAGTAACTGCCATCCAGTAACTGCCATCCAGTAACTGCCATCCAGTAACTACCATCCAGTAACTGCCATCCAGTAACTACCATCCAGTAACTGCCATCCAGTAACTACCATCCAGTAACTACCATCCAGTAACTACCATCCAGTAACTGCCATCCAGTAACTACCATCCAGTAACTGCCATCCAGTAACTACCATCCAGTAACTACCATCCAGTAACTGCCATCCAGTAACTACCATCCAGTAACTGCCATCCAGTAACTCCATCCAGTAACTGCCATCCAGTAACTTATGCCATCCAGTAACTACCATCCAGTAACTGCCATCCAGTAACTACCATCCAGTAACTACCATCCAGTAACTGCCATCCAGTAACTGCCATCCAGTAACTCCATCCAGTAACTGCCATCCAGTAACTCACTACATCCAGTACACCACCAGTAACTACCATCCAGTAACTACCATCCAGTAACTACCATCCAGTAACAACCATCCAGTAACTACCATCCAGTAACTGCTATCCAGTAACCACCATCCAGTAACCACCATCCAGTAACTACCATCCAGTAACTACCATCCAGTAACTACCATCCAGTAACCACCATCCAGTAACTACCATCCAGTAACCACCATCCAGTAACCACCATCCAGTAACTACCATCCAGTAACTACCATCCAGTAACCACCATCCAGTAACTACCATCCAGTAACCACCATCCAGTAACTACCATCCAGTAACCACCATCCAGTAACTACCATCCAGTAACTACCATCCAGTAACCACCATCCAGTAACCACCATCCAGTAACCACCATCCAGTAACTACCATCCAGTAACTACTATCCAGTAACTACCATCCAGTAACCACCATCCAGTAACTACCATCCAGTACCCACCATCCAGTAACCATCATCCAGTAACTACCATCCAGTAACTACCATCCAGTAACTACCAACCAGTAACTACCATCCAGTAACTACCATCCAGTAACTACCATCCAGTAACTACCATCCAGTAACTACCATCCAGTAACTACCATCCAGTAACCACCATCCAGTAACCACCATCCAGTAACCACCATCCAGTAACTACCATCCAGTAACTACCATCCAGTAACTACCATCCAGTAACTACCATCCAGTAACTACCATCCAGTAACCACCATTCAGTAACTACCATCCAGTAACTACCATCCTGTAACTACCATCCAGTAACTACCATCCAGTAACCACCATTCAGTAACTACCATCCAGTAACTACCATCCAGTAACTACCATCCAGTAACTACCATCCAGTAACTACCATCCAGTAACTACCATCCAGTAACTACCATCCAGTAACCACCATTCAGTAAATACCATCCAGTAACCACCATTCACTAACAAGATGAATTTCGTTCGCTGTGTGTTCCGTATTCTACTTAAGTCCATCAATGGTAAAAGTTTGAAGATGATCGGAAGAGTCATTCTTCGGTAATTGATCTGATTCCAATGATTCCAAGTTTTTTTTCAGTATTACCTTTGCACCTCACTCCCTTCCCTCTCTCACTTTTTCACTCCCTTCCCTCTCTCACTTCCTCACTCCCTTCCCTCTCTCACTTCCTCACTCCCTTCTCTCTCTCACTCCTCACTTAGTTCACTTCCCCTTCCTCACTCTTCTCTCACTACCCTTCCTTTCATGCTATCCTCATTCCTGTCTTATTCATCACCTCTGTCACCTCCTTTACTTCCCCACTTCATTCAGTCCCTCACTTCTCTCCTTCTCCTAATTCTCTGTCTGTCTGTCTGTCTCTCTCTCACTGCCCACAATTCACACCTCCATCTCTTCTCCATTTATCCCTGACTAATCCTTCTCACCCTTCCTTCTCTCATTTATCCTTCTCTCCCTCTCCTCTTGTCTCTTAGCGTCAACTCCACTAATTTAAAATATCTAGACGGAATTATAGTCACCTGGAACGCAGCTTATGTTTTTTTTTTTAATTTCAAGGATGACCGGATACGTCAGTAGTGCGCAGCTTCCCTTATTCCGAATGACATAAGAATGGAGGAACACTGCAGAAGGCCTACTGGCCCATACAAGGCAGGTCCTTATCAAAACCACCACTACCCAAAGCTACCCAAGAATATACTCCCTTACCCACGACACCAATCAAACCCAGCGCCTCCCACTCATATATTTGTCCTATCTCTTTTTAAAGCTACCCAAGGTCCTAGCCTCGACAGCTGGAGTATACCTGGAGGGTGTTACGGGGGGTCAACGCCCCCCGCGGCCCGGTCCATGACCAGGCCATCACGCAGGCTGGGTTATATACATGGTGTTAAGATGTCTCATTCTGAACTGAGACACTCCGGAAGGACAATGAGGATATCGTAAGTTATTTACAAGATTATAAGAGGCGGTGCACGTCAATTGCATCATTACAGCAAAGCTGTAGCACAGTTCCTGTTTTTCAACACAGCTGTAACACAGTTCCTGTTTCTCAACACAGCTGTAACACAGTTCCTGTTTCTCAACACAGCTGTAGCACAGTTCCTGTTTCTCAACACAGCTGTAGCACAGTTCCTGTTTCTCAACACAGCTGTAGCACAGTTCCTGTTTCTCAACACAGCTGTAGCACAGTTCCTGTTTTTCAACACAGCTGTAACACAGTTCCTGTTTCTCAACACAGCTGTAACACAGTTCCTGTTTCTCAACACAGCTGTAACACAGTTCCTGTTTCTCAACACAGCTGTAACACAGTTCCTGTTTTCAACACAGCTGTAACACAGTTCCTGTTTCTCAACACAGCTGTAACACAGTTCCTGTTTCTCAACACAGCTGTAACACAGTTCCTGTTTTTCAACACAGCTGTAACACAGTTCCTGTTTCTCAACACAGCTGTAACACAGTTCCTGTTTCTCAACACAGCTGTAACACAGTTCCTGTTTCTCAACACAGCTGTAACACAGTTCCTGTTTCTCAACACAGCTGTAGCACAGTTCCTGTTTTTCAACACAGCTGTAGCACAGTTCCTGTTTCTCAACACAGCTGTAACACAGTTCCTGTTTCTCAACACAGCTGTAACACAGTTCCTGTTTCTCAACACAGCTGTAACACAGTTCCTGTTTCTCAACACAGCTGTAACACAGTTCCTGTTTCTCAACACAGCTGTAGCACAGTTCCTGTTTCTCAACACAGCTGTAGCACAGTTCCTGTTTTTCAACACAGCTGTAACACAGTTCCTGTTTTTCAACACAGCTGTAACACAGTTCCTGTTTCTCAACACAGCTGTAACACAGTTCCTGTTTCTCAACACAGCTGTAGCACAGTTCCTGTTTTTCAACACAGCTGTAACACAGTTCCTGTTTCTCAACACAGCTGTAACACAGTTCCTGTTTCTCAACACAGCTATAACACAGTTCCTGTTTCTCAACACAGCTGTAACACAGTTCCTGTTTCTCAAGAGACCGTCCAGATACGGACCGCGGGTCGTACAGTGATCTATTTTTTTCCCTGTATTCATTAGTACTCATCCTCACCACTCTCCCTAATCTCTTTCTGTCTCTCATCTTCCTCTTGCTCCCTGCGTCCTCTGCTCTCCCAGTCTTGATGATAACTGACACCTCAGCAGCGCCCTGACACATTCTTAGGGAAATTGGAACATTTTTACGATATTTTGAGTGACGTACTTGTCGTGACGAGCCAGAAGGTGTACATGTCTTTGCAGGTGTACATGTCTGTGTAGGTGTACATATGTGTGTAGGTGTACAAATGAGAGTCTGGGGTAGAGTACATGTATGCAGGTGATGTGCAGGTGGTGTACATGTGGTGGGCAGGTGGTGTACAGGTGGTGTGCATGTGTGCAGGTGGTGTGATGTGTGCAGGTGGTGTACAGGTGGTGTGCATGTGTGTAGGTGGTGTACAGGTGGTGTGCATGTGTGCAGGTGGTGTACAGGTTGTGTGCATGTTTGCAGGTGGTGTGGTAATCATGTCTTCCCTAAATCCTTGCGTTCCTATTTTCTACCATGATCTGAGTTCTGTGCTTTTTCCATTCTCTTTTTCGCTTCCTTTGGCCTCTCTGTAGCTTTGGCCTCTCTGTAGCTTTGGCCTCTCTGTAGCTTTGGCCTCTCTGTAGCTTTGGCCTCTCTGTAGCTTTGGCCTCTCTGTAGCTTTGGCCTCTCTGTAGCTTTGGCCTCTCTACAGATGTGACTTCTCACATGTGTTAGGTACAGATATTGTTTACCACTCTAGCGAGGCCTCCATCATCTCAGAGGTTGGAAATAAATGGTATAAAATACCGACACAATGGAAATGTAAACACTTAAGCAGTATAATGTGATCCTTTATTAACAACGTTTCGCCCACACAGTGGGCTTTATCAAGTCACAAACAGATCTACCTGGATAAAAGGTACATGAGTATTTATAGGATTTAGTCAGGTGGAGAATGCTGTATGTGACAATCTTCAGAGTAGAGTGATAGAGTCTAGGGTGATAGAGTCTAGGGTGATAGAGTCTAGGGTGATAGAGTCTAGGGTGATAGAGTCTAGGGTGATAGAGTCTAGGGTGATAGAGTCTAGGGTGATAGAGTCTACGGTGATAGAGTCTAGGGTGATAGAGTCTAGGGTGATAGAGTCTAGGGTGATAGAGTCTAGGGTGATAGAGTCTAGGGTGATAGAGTCTAGTGATAGAGTCTGAGGTGATAGAGTCTGGTGATAGAGTCTAGGGTGATAGAGTCTAGGTGATAGAGTCTAGGGTGATAGAGTCTAGGGTGATAGAGTCTGTGATAGAGTCTAGGGTGATAGAGTCTAGGGTGATAGAGTCTAGGGTGATAGAGTCTAGGGTGATAGAGTCTAGGGTGATAGAGTCTAGGTGATAGAGTCTAGGGTGATAGAGTCTAGGGTGATAGAGTCTAGGGTGATAGAGTCTAGGGTGATAGAGTCTAGGGTGATAGAGTCTAGGGTGATAGAGTCTAGGGTGATAGAGTCTAGGGTGATAGAGTCTAGGGTGATAGAGTCTAGGGTGATAGAGTCTACCCTATCAGCTGACGCCTATTTAAGCGCAAGCCTCCTTGCCTGTTCTTCAGAATCTCCACAACTACGGTGCTGAACACACCAACTCCAAGGCTGAGAGACTGATTACCTCATTTTTTGTATATAGTTCTACTGTCTTCAAGTTTTGTCCTAGAATATATATTGATAAAGTCACTGGAGGGCGAAACGTCTACAATAAAGATAAACAGATGTTGCACATGTGTCTAATTGTCATCTTGTCGGTATTGTCTACCATTCATGAACTTAGGGTGATAGAGTCTAGAACCTTGGGTAGACTCTATCACCCTAGACTCTATCACCCTAGACTCTATCACCCTAGACTCTATCACCCTAGACTCTATCACCCTAGACTCTATCACCCTAGACTCTATCACCCTAGACTCTATCACCCTAGACGCTATCACCCTAGACTCTATCACCCTTGACTCTATCACCCTAGACTCTATCACCCTAGATGCTATCACCCTTGACTCTATCACCCTAGACTCTATCACCCTAGACTATCACCCTAGACTCTATCACCCTAGACTCTATCACCCTAGACTCTATCACCCTAGACTCTATCACCCTAGACTCTATCACCCTAGACTCTATCACCCTAGACTCTATCACCCTAGACTCTATCACCCTAGACTCTATCACCCTAGACTCTATCACCCTAGACTCTATCACCCTAGACTCTATCACCCTAGACTCTATCACTCTAGACTCTATCACCCTAGACTCTATCACCCTAGACTCTATCACCCTAGACTCTATCACCTGACTCTATCACCCTAGACTCTATCACCCTAGACTCTATCACTCTAGACTCTATCACCTAGACTCTATCACCCTAGACTCTATCACCCTAGACTCTATCACCCTAGACTCTATCACCCTAGACTCTATCACCCTAGACTCTATCACCCTAGACTCTATCACCCTAGACTCTATCACTCTAGACTCTATCACCCTAGACTCTATCACCCTAGACTCTATCACCCTAGACTCTATCACCCTAGACTCTATCACCCTAGACTCTATCACCCTAGACTCTATCACCCTAGACTCTATCACCCTAGACTCTATCACTCTACTCTGAAGATTGTCACATCCAGCATTCTCCACCTGACTAAATCCTATAAATACTCATGTACCTTTTATCCAGGTAGATCTGTTTGTGACTTGATAAAGCCCACTGTGTGGGCGAAACGTTGTTAATAAAGGATCACATTATACTGCTTAAGTGTTTATATTTCCATCTCAGAGGTTGTCTGTCCAGTCATTTCCCTGTCCCTCTGGTCTCCCTTCAGAAAATATTTTATCCCTGCAGAATCCCCTCTTCTATTTCTCTTTTTCTCTTCCGAATTCCTTTACATTTTTCTCCTTCCCTCTTTCTAAACATACTTCAACTTGTTTACTACCGCTCACCATTTCATTTTCACGTTCTTTCTTGTTCTTTCCTTGTAGTTGACTTTCTTCATTCCTCTCATCCTATTTTCCCTTCCTCTTTCCCATTCATTCTCACATTCTTCTTTTATTCCCTTCTTCTCTCGGTCTCAACTTCCCATTCTCCTAAATACGGATTTTCTCCTTGTCAGTATTCTTGCATAAGATATTGCCAACAGCAGTTAGGTTAAAGAGAGCCACTTAAGAACCATTGTCACCCCCAAGATGGTCGAGATATGTGAATATAGAACAGTGTGTTAGCGAGAGAGACAGAGAGAGAGAGAGAGAGAGAGAGAGAGAGAGAGAGAGAGAGAGAGAGATGGGAAAAGAAATAACAGTAGATTAAAGTCAACACCGAGACTGTCTGCTGGGAAGTACAAGACACTTCCCCGTGGAAAAAGGAATGTTATATATTATGTATTATTAAGTGTAATAAATGAGGCCGTGAAAAAAGAGAAAAAAATGAGCAAATCACATTATAAAATGTGATGGAAGTCATGAGCCATATATTACGTAGTCATGAGCCATATATTACGTAGTCATGAGCCATATATTACGTATGCTTTAGCATTGTTGCTGGGGTGACTCCGCTAGCTGTGTACCAGTGGGTTGACTTGTAGGTTAAGTTTAACTTTATTTCTAGTGGTACAGATGGATGCAACCACTACCACTGCCTCCACTGTTATTATCACTCACTTGGAACGCTTCCTGATATAGTTACTGAACTTAACGAATCACCTGATTACAGTTTACTTTTTTCATTGTAATTAACTTAATCCTGAGCTTGTAAAGTGCTGGCCGAGCGGCTATCAGTGGACTCCATTGAATCTGTCCTGACACCTTCAATTTGTTCCATTCTGAAAAAAAAAAAGGATAAACACTCCTGATGTATGTATCTCTTGCCTCGAAATTTTATTCCATTGTTTCAAGTAATTGTCTTTTTTTTTTTTTACACTTAAAAATGGTTTTTCGTGTTTGAGTGTATCAAAGCAAGTCAATATTGACGTCTCCTCGTAGTGTCCATTTCCTGGGAGGGAAAAAGATTGCGTTGGGTCTCTTTTCCATTTGCTTTTGTTTCTTAGTGATGGTACGAGTTTAGTCGCCATTCTCTCTCTGGTTCATATTCATCTTTGTTGTTATGTCCCACTCAAAACTGGACAATGATTATGGTTGTTGTTTAAAAATTTCATCATAGAAAATCAGTATGGTTTCCAGTGTCTTGACCACCTCAGGTGGTCACTCACCATCTCAGGTGGTCACTCACCACCTCAGGTGGACACTCACCACCTCAGGTGGTCACTCACCACCTCAGGTGGTCACTCACCACCTCAGATGGTCACTCACCACCTCAGGTGGTCACTCACCACCTCAGGTGGTCACTCACCACCTCAGGTGGTCACTCACCACCTCAGGTGGTCACTCACCACCTCAAAAACGTCTTCACCAAGCTTGATGGACGGTTGACATCCCCTTCACGTCACTACTACATCTGCTGTCTCTATATCTGACTGAAGAAGCCTACTGTGTGGCCTTCTTCAGACAACAATAAAGATACCCAACTGTTGCACATGTGTCTTACTGTTCAACTTGTCGGAATTATATACCAATGTTCAACATTTTACCATTCTGTTGCCTTTGCTGCTTACAGCTGAACATTGATATTTAGGTCATTGCCTGTGATTACTCCAAGTTCCTTTTTTTTGCTCCTCTTTTGCTTAAATTGTTGCCAAACATTGCACCTTCAAGCTTGACACTGTTGTATCAAAATGCCATTTCTTTTCATTTGTCAACAATGCAAATACTCCAGATTATGGGCATGAATGGTGACCAAATTAGCAATAAAATCTCATACCAAAACGATAGCAAATTCTTCGTGGACCCCACTAAAGAAACTCCACCTGCATACTTAACATGTTCCCTGCATATTTAACATGTTCTCTGCATACTTAACATGTTCCCTGCATACTTAACATGTTCCTTGCATACTTAACATGTTCCTTGCATATTTAACATGTTCTCTGCATACTTAACATGTTCCCTGCATACTTAACATGTTCCTTGCATACTTAACATGTTCCCTGCATACTTAACATGTTCCCTGCATACGTAACATGTTCCTTGCATACTTAACATGTTCCTTGCATACTTAACATGTTCCCTGCATACTTAACATGTTCCCTGCATACTTAACAATGTTCCTTGCATACTTAGCATGTTCCCTGCATACTTAACATGTTCCTTGCATACTTAACATGTTCCATGCATACTTAACATGTTCCCTGCATACTTAACATGTTCCATGCATACTTAACATGTTCCCTGCATACTTAACATGTTCCCTGCATACTTAACATGTTCCCTGCATACTTAACAATGTTCCTTGCATACTTAACATGTTCCTTGCATACTTAACATGTTCCCTGCATACTTAACATGTTCCCTGCATACTTAACATGTTCCCTGCATATTTAACATGTTCCTTGCATACTTAACATGTTCCCTGCATACTTAACATGTTCCTTGCATACTTAACATGTTCCCTGCATACTTAACATGTTCCTTGCATGCTTAACATGTTCCCTGCATACTTAACATGTTCCTTGCATACTTAACATGTTCCCTGCATACTTAACATGTTCCTTGCATACATAGCAATATTACATAAAAACTACCAACACTGGGAAGAGGCATCATATATTAGCTGGTTATATAATGAGGGATACAAAGTATTCCTCAGTCTGTGAATATAATGACACTCCAGTCACCCACTACCCCTCTACATCATTAATTTTAATGATATTTTGGGGGAATACACCATAATTTTTGTTTATATATATATATATATATATATATATATATATATATATATATATATATATATATATATATATATATATATATATATATGTCGTGCCGAATAGGCAGAACTTGCGATTTTGGCTTAAATAGCAAAGCTCTTCTTGCCGAATAAGACAAACGAAAATTTGTGTATACAATAATTTCGGAAAAATCATTCTGAACCTAACGAATAAAATATTTTTCATTGTGTTTGTTTATTATTAAATTATTGTAAACTTATCAAAAATATATTGAGTTGGATTAGGCTAAATTAAATTGCGCTTGAAAATAAGGTTAGGTAAGTTTCCTAAGGTTCTTCTGGTACAAAATCATTAATTTTTATATTAACATAAATGAAAAATATACCACAAATATAATATACCAAATATTACCATAAATGAAAAATATATCTTTAAATGTTTAACAGAAGATTTTAGAAAGGACTTAATTTTAAATGAGTTCTTGCTAATTGACCAGTTTTACCTATTCGGACGACATATATATATATATATATATATATATATATATATATATATATATATATATATATATATATATATATATATATATATATATATATATATATATATATATATATATATATATATATGCAGAACAAGCTATATGGGGATGGAAAGCTTAAGATCTTTCACACTCTGTGCGTCGTCAGGAGCTAAGTGTTACAAGACTATCAACAGATAGTTGGTGGAAAATTCTCTCAGAGGCAGAAGAGTAAAGCGTCTGGCCATGTCACAGTCTGTGACTGTGCCTTGTTCTGCATTGTTAAGATCGCTTGTTTCCGAGACTTAATCCCAGTGAAAGCTTTTCTTTCTCTATGTATTGTGTGTTGATGGCCACACCCAGACAACACGAGCCAAAACATCACTACTAAAACAATGTCATCATCACTACGAGTTTTCTGTCAATACGGCACAAACCACCATCTTCACTATCAAAACATGTCCCCACTCCTCTCTGCTACACAGTCAAACAGCTTGCCCAGTGGTTAGCACACTGGACACTTTTAAGACTAGTCTTCCACGGGTTCGAGTCCCACCCGTTCCCTGACTTGAGAAACACAATATACTATTTCTCAACGCTCAGTGTTTGTCGACGACCTTCACAACACGGCAAGTATTTCAGTGCTATTTATCTTTCTTCCAAGCCAGTAAATGTTACCCTGGGTGGCATTAGTGGCACTGAGAGGCACTAGTGATACTGATTGGCACTAGTGACACTGAGAGACACAAGTGACACTCAGAGGCACTAGTGTCACTGAGGGGCACTAGTGACACTGAGAGGCACTAGTGATACTGAGGGGCACAAGTGACACTGAGGGCACTAGTGACACTGAGAGGCACTAGTGACACTGAGAGGCACTAGTGTCACTGAGAGGCACTAGTGACACTGAGAGGCACTAGTGTCACTGAGAGGCACAAGTGACATTGAGAGGCACTAGTGATACTGAGAGGCACTAGTGTCACTGAGAGGCACAAGTGACCCTGAGAGGCAATAGTGACACTGAGAGGCACAAGTGACACTGAGAGGCACTAGTGTCACTGAGAGGCAAAAGTAACACTGAGAGGTAATAGTGACACTGAGAGGCACAAGTGACACTGAGAGGCACTATTGTCACTGAGAGGCACTAGTGTCACTGAGAGGCACTAGTGTCACTGAGAGGTTAATCTCCCATAGGGAAGTTAGCATGGGCCACCACTGTGACTACAAATTCAAATTTTTACATATATATCATGCGCCAGCGTGGCCAACAGAAGATTTATATATATAAAAACTTTTGGTAAGATAAAAAAAAAACATTGTTTTCTTCAGATGGAGAATAAAATTAGCAGAGCTGAGATTAACTTGCAAAATACTTAGGAAATTCGATAAATCCGCACATAGGAGATTTACCGGAGATAATGTTGTTACCAGAGTGAGAAGTAATGGAGTGGAACATGGCGAGGAGTGTGTAGCACTGGAGAGGATTGTGTAACTCTGGTGAGGATTGTGTAGCACTGGCGAGGATTGTGTAGCACTGTCGAGGATTGTGTAGCACTGGCGAGGATTGTGTAGCACTGGCGAGGAGTGTGTAGCACTGGCGAGGATTGTGTAGCACTGGCGAGGATTGTGTTGCACTGGCGAGGATTGTGTAACACTGGTGAGGATTGTGTAGCACTGGTGAGGATTGTGTAGCACTGGCGAGGATTGTGTAGCACTGGCGAGGATTGTGTAGCACTGGCGAGGATTGTGTAGCACTGGCGAGGATTGTGTAGCACTGGCGAGGATTGTGTAACACTGGTGAGGATTGTGTAACACTGGTGAGGATTGTGTAGCACTGGCGAGGATTGTGTAACACTGGTGAGGATTGTGTAACACTGGCGAGGATTGTGTAGCACTGGCGAGGATTGTGTAGCACTGGCGAGGAGTGTGTAGCACAGGCGAAGATTGTGTAGCACTGTCGAGGATTGTGTAGCACTGGCGAGGATTGTGTAGCACTGGCGAGGATTGTGTAACACTGATGAGGATTGTGTAACACTGGTGAGGATTGTGTAGCACTGGCGAGGATTGTGTTGCACTGGCGAGGATTGTGTAGCACTGGCGAGGATTGTGTAGCACTGGCGAGGATTGTGTAGTACTGGCGAGGATTGTGTAGCACTGGCGAGGATTGTGTAGCATTAGCGAGGCCATATTCCTCGCCAGCAGTGTTTGGCAACACTGTCTAGTATGAATTACTGTACCTTCTAGCCTTGAACCTTTCCAGCATTGAACCTTTCCAATATTGAACCTTTCCGGTATTGAACCTTTCCAGCATTGAATCTTTCCAGCCTTGAACCTTTCCAGCCTTGAACCTTTCCAGCTTTGAACCTTTCCAGCCATGAACCTTTCCAGCCTTGAACCTTTCCAGCCTTGAACCTTTCCAGCCTTGAACCTTTCCAGCTTTGAACCTTTCCAGCCATGAACCTTTCCAGCTTTGAACCTTTCCAGCCTTGAACCTTTCCAGCTTTGAACCTTTTCAGCCTTGAACCTTTCCAGCTTGAACCTTTCCAGCCTTGAACTTTCCATGATGTGGACCACAGGATGGTACCTTCAATGACTTCATAATGTGGTCCACAAGATGGTACCTTCATCACCTCATGTGGACCACAGGATGGTACCTTCATGACTTCATAATGTGGTCCACAAGATGGTACCTTCATCACCTCATGTGGTCCACAGGATGGTACCTCCATGACTTCATAATGTGGTCCACAGGATGGTACCTTCATGACTTCATAATGTGGTCCACAAGATGGTACCTTCATGACTTCATAATGTGGACCACAAGATGGTACCTTCATGACTTCATAATGTGGTCTACAGGTTGGTACCTTCATCACCTTATGTGGTCCACAAGATGGTACCTTCATCACCTCATGTGTTCCACAGGATGGTACCTTCATCACCTCATAATGTTAACCACATGATGGTACCTTCATCACCTCATGTGGACCACAGGATGGTACCTTCATCACCTCATGTGGACCACTTGATGGTACCTTCATGACTTCATAATGTGGTCCACAAGATGGTACCTTCATCACCTCATGTGGTCCACAGGATGGTACCTTCATCACTTCATAATGTGGTCCACAAGATGGTACCTTCATCACCTCATGTGGACCACTTGATGGTACCTTCATGACTTCATAATGTGGTCCACAAGATGGTACCTTCATCACCTCATGTGGTCCACAGGATGGTACCTTCATCACCTCATAATGTGGTCCACAAGATGGTACCTTCATCACCTCATGTGGTCCACAGGATGGTACCTTCATCACTTCATAATGTGGTCCACATGATGGTACCTTCATCACCTCATGTGGTCCACAGGATGGTACCTTCATCACCTCATAATGTGGTCCACAAGATGGTACCTTCATCACCTCATGTGGTCCACAGGATGGTACCTTCATCACTTCATAATGTGGTCCACATGATGGTACCTTCATCACCTCATGTGGACCACTTGATGGTACCTTCATGACCTCATAATGTGGTCCACAAAATGGTACCTTCATCACCTCATGTGGTCCACAGGATGGTACCTTCATCACCTCATAATGTGGTCCACAAGATGGTACCTTCATCACCTCATGTGGTCCACAGGATGGTACCTTCATCACTTCATAATGTGGTCCACATGATGGTACCTTCATCACCTCATGTGGTCCACAGGATGGTACCTTCATCACCTCATAATGTGGTCCACAAGATGGTACCTTCATCACCTCATGTGGTCCACAGGATGGTACCTTCATCACCTCATAATGTGGTCCACAAGATGGTACCTTCATCACCTCATGTGGTCCACAGGATGGTACCTTCATCACTTCATAATGTGGTCCACAAGATGGTACCTTCATCACCTCATGTGGTCCACAGGATGGTACCTTCATCACTTCATAATGTGGTCCACATGATGGTACCTTCATCACTTCATAATGTGGTCCACAGGATGGTACCTTCATGACTTCATAATGTGGTCCACATGATGGTACCTTCATGACTTCATAATGTGGTCCACAAGATGGTACCTTCATCACCTCATGTTGTCCACAGGATGGTACCTTCATCACTTCATAATGTGGATCACATGATGGTACCTTCATGACTTCATAATGTGGTCCACAAGATGGTACCTTCATCACCTCATGTGGACCACTTGATGGTACCTTCATGACTTCATAATGTGGTCCACAGGTTGGTACCTTCATCACCTCATGTGGTCCACAGGATGGTACCTTCATCACTTCATAATGTGGACCACATGATGGTACCTTCATCACCTCATAATGTGGTCCACAGGATGGTACCTTCATCACCTCATAATGTGGTCCACAGGATGGTACCTTCATCACCTCATAATGTGGTCCACATAATGACCGAGTACTAATTTACGTAACGAACAATAACTCAACCAAAAAAAAAAAATACAACGCAGACGTTTCACCCAACTGACGTTCGAAACACCTCAAAAAACAACTATACCAAGAAGTTACCAAGGAACAAGTCTCGCCCACATACAGACCCGGCGACAATTCTGTTAAGCTGCGCGTATGTCTGTCTGTGAAGCCTTCAGTACCTATTAAGATTAACTGCTACAATGTTTTAAGGGTTATTCTGGAAACTAAGTGGAAACAGGGAATTGATGGGTTGCTGGGGTATAACAGCGGCTACAATAACTCTCCCTCTGTGAAAGCTGGACCAGAGCTCTTGCTCGACCATAAATATTCTTGATGTACAAGTTGTTCATGTATAGAAATCTCGATAAATCCGCACAGAGGAGATTTACCGGAGATATATATATATATATATATATATATATATATATATATATATATATATATATATATATATATATATATATATATTATATAGGAGGGTGTTAATGTTGCAGTTTTATAACTGTAGTGTAAAGCACCCTTCTGGCAAGACAGTGATGGAGTGAATGATGATGAAAGTTTTTCTTTTTCGGGCCACCCTGCCTTGGTGGGAATCGGCCGATGTGTTAATAAAAAAAAATGTGTGTGTGTGTGATTTGTGAGGTCGTCAGCTCTGGCCTGTGTGTGTGTGTGTGTGTGTGTGTGTATGTATAAGCCTACTTGTACTACCACATGAGGTAAAAATAATACTGATGTTATCTTACACTACACAGTGTCATTGTCAGGTACGGCACTAGAATTTGTATATTGGAATGCATTAAACTCATCCCATGTTAGCCGTACGAGTTCAGCTTCTACAAATACTGCTGTTACTACGACACACGGTACGTATAGGGGTGGTCAACACGGTACACGGTACGTATAGGGGTGGTCAACACGGTACACGGTACGTATAGGGGTGGTCAACACGGTACACGGTACGTATAGGGGTGGTCAACACGGTACACGGTACGTATAGGGTGGTCAACACGGTACGTACGTATAGGGGTGGTCAACACGGTACACGGTACGTATAGGAGTGGTCAACACGGTACACGGTACGTATAGGGTGGTCAACACGGTACACGGTACGTATAGGGGTGGTCAACACGGTACACGGTACGTATAGGGGTGGTCAACACGGTACACGGTACGTATAGGGTGGTCAACACGGTACACGGTACGTATAGGGGTGGTCAACACGGTACACGGTACGTATAGGGGTGGTCAACACGGCACACGGTACGTATAGGGGTGGTCAACACGGTACACGGTACGTATAGGGGTGGTCAACACGGTACACGGTACGTATAGGGGTGGTCAACACGGTACACGGTACGTATAGGGGTGATCAACACGGTACACGGTACGTATAGGGGTGGTCAACACGGTACACGGTACGTATAGGGGTGGTCAACACGGTACACGGTACGTATAGGGGTGGTCAACACGGTACACGGTACGTATGGGGTGGTCAACACGGTACACGGTACTTATGGGCGTGGTCAACATAGTACACGGTACGTATGGGGGTGGTCAACACGGTACGTATGGGGGTGGTCAACACGGTACACGGTACGTAATGGGGGTGGTCAACACGGTACACGGTACGTATGGGGGTGGTCAACACGGTACACGGTACGTATGGGGGTGGTCAACACGGTACACGGTACGTATGGGCGTGGTCAACACGGTACACGGTACGTATGGGGGTAGTCAACACGGTACACGGTACGTATGGGGTGGTCAACACGGTACACTGTACGTATGGGGTGGTCAACACAGTACACGGTACGTATGGGGGTGGTCAACACGGTACACGGTACATATGGGGTGGTCAACACAGTACACGGTACGTATGGGGGTGGTCAACACGGTACACGGTACATATGGGGGTGGTCAACACAGTACACGGTACGTATGGGGGTGGTCAACACGGTACGTATGGGGGTTGTCAACACAGTACACGGTACTTATGGGGGTGGTCAACATAGTACACGGTACTTATGGGGGTGGTCAACACCTTACACGGTACTTATGGGGGTGGTCAACACGGTACGTATGGGGGTGGTCAACACAGTACACGGTACTTATGGGGGTGGTCAACACAGTACACGGTACTTATGGCAGAACAGTAGTCACAGGTGGTGGCCGCTGATGCAGACATGTCACAGAAGCGCTGTCTGCATATCCTTCCTATTAAAGCCTCGTAACTCAGTGGTACAGCATTGGGCCTGTTTATTTATGATAAGATATTCATATAACCCCTCGTCATACATATCGGAATTTTCATTTATATCAGCATATAAAAATTCTGATTTTCAATTATCTCAACATATAAATATTCTAATGTTCAATTACCTCTGCGTGTAAAAATGAAAATGTTGAATTTTCTCCTCTCTTACACCTGAAAGTTCAATTAAATCTTCACCTCAAGTATTTTTGCTGGTGGTCGCAATAATACTGAAGTGCTAGTCTTACTGATATGTTTGTGTGCTTAATATATATATATATATATATATATATATATATATATATATATATATATATATATATATATATATATACAAAATACAAAATACAATGGGGAGTAAAACAACATAGATAACAACTCAGAGCTACATGTCAAATACTTCGTCCAACTCCCCGGCAGTGGGCCGCGTGCCCAGAATGCTGCAGGCATTTCCTCTCTGGATCGCAACACTGAGTCTCTGAAAGAGGAAGCTGGTCGCCCTGTGGTCCTTGGTTTCTATGATGAGTTTTCCACCCAGCTCCTTGAGAAACTTTAAAGCACACTTGCCCCATGCTCCATGGGTCTCCGACCCTATTGGGATGAAGTTATAGCAAGAGGGAAGGTCTTCGTATTTGCGGGTCTTCTGGGTCTCCTGTGGCTGGCAGCTCCACCCCCTTCGGCTAGGAGTGTGACAGGTAGGTGTCTGCCAATGTGGCAGCACAGGTGTAGTCCCAAGCAATCTGCTTACCATCCTTCCAGGGTAGCATGGTGGCTCCATCAGGACGCTTTTGACTTCCATCAGACCTCTGCACTTGGGGTTCCCGTTGAGCTGGGCAACGGGCTGTGCGAGGCTTCTCTTTATGATGTCATTGACCTCCTCATGTCTAGCTTTTTTTTTTTTATATATATATATATATATATATATATATATATATATATATATATATATATATATATATATATATATACTATATATATATATATATATATAAATATACTATATATATATATATATATATATATACTATATAATATATATATATATATATATACATATATATATATATATATATATATATATATATATATATATATATATATATTATATATTATTATATATATATATATATATATATATTTGAGGGTTTAGGTGTGAAGGTTCACATTCTGTTGGATTATCTGTGATAAGTGGTGAATGTCTCTTGTGGTCGACTTTAATCTCCAGTGCTCGTGTGTATTTCCTCAATGGAACTTTTGACTTGTTATCTTGTGTTGGTCTTAGTGTGTCAACCCACGTCCTCAGAGTCACCAAACCCAGGGTTACAACGAAGGGCCTGCCTTATACGTGGGTTGTTCGTTACGACTTTATGTTTATGGACTATATAGCATTAAGGGACCAGAGAACAGAGGCGCCATGAGGTCATCTGGAGCTGCGGGAGGAGACAGTAGTGTCGCTGCAGCAGGTACAACCACGTTACAGAAGTACTGCTTGTGAAGTCATCCTATTGTAAGCCATGTAGCTGAGTGATTAGTGTGTTGTGCCTGATACTTGAACCACAGTTCGAGTTCCTGTCCCTTCACATACCCCAGTGATGTGTAAGGACATTATCCATCATTGAAGGTTAGAGTAACCGACTGCCAGGTAGAAAACTGATAATTGGATTCTCCTGACGACTGTTATTCCGTTCCAAGAGCTGGATTTCAACCACGACGCGAGCTATTATCTACTACCTGGATGTTAATTACCCACACGTAACCTCTGGCACCATTTTAAGGAGTGAACCAAATATAGGAGATTGGTCGTAACTTGATATTATAAGCAGAGGACTGAGGATTGCTGAAGCTATTAAGACGAGTATTTCATATAACTGAACAGAAATGAGCTGATTAATAATGGTAATAGCAGTTCAGCAGACAGATCAATGGTTATCACCTTAATTAGCATAGCCAGGCCAGCCAGGATCTTTCATTATGTATAAAACATTGTTCATTATTCATGGGTGGTGGTGGTGGTAGTGGTGGTGATAGTGGTTATAGTGGTGGTTCAAGTGGTGGTTGTGGTGGTGGTGATAGTGGTGTTGGTAGTGGTGGTGGTAGTAGTGGTGGTGGTAGTAGTGGTAGTGGTCGTGGTGATAGTGGAAGTGGTGGTGGTAGTAGTGGTGGTGCTAGTGGTAGTGTTGGTGGTGGTGGTGCTAGTGGTGATGCTAGTGGTTGTGGTGATAGTGGAAGTGGTGGTGGTGGAGGTGGTGGTATTGGTGATAGTGGTAGTGGTGGTGGTGGTGGTGCTAGTGGTGATGCTAGTGGTGGTGGTGGTAGTGGTGATAGTGGAAGTGGTGGTGGTGGAGGTGGTGGTATCGGTGATAGTGGTAGTGGTGGTGGAGGTGGTGGTATCGGTGATAGTGATAGTGGTAGTGTTGGTGGTGGTGGTGGTGGTGGTGGTGGTAGTCAGCCTCCACTAGTTCATGACTCAAATGTTTTATTGCATCTTCTTGCATGTAGATCTGGTAGCAGGAATGAATGATAGACTTTGGAGGTTTGTTACTTTATTTGGGGTCTTTTACACAGGCCGTGTATTATGGCGGCCCAGGGCCAGGCCTGGAGGGCCATGCCCATGAGAAAGTGAAGGAGTACATTTGTTGTTTGATTGACGTCGGCTGCCAGAGTGAGGCAGAGGAAGGGTAGTGCGAGCTGAGCTTCGTAGGCCTGTAGGTGGCAGCACCATAGTGCCACGAAATATGAAACCCAATTGGGCATACAGTTTACATCCTCACACTAGTTCATGACTCAATGTTTACATCCTCACACTAGTTCATGACTCAATGTTTACATCCTCACACTAGTTCATGACTCAATGTTTACATCCTCACACTAGTTCATGACTCAATGTTTACATCCTCACACTAGTTCATGACTCAATGTTTACATCCTCACACTAGTTCATGACTCAATGTTTACATCCTCACACTAGTTCATGACTTGGTCACTTTTTTAATCGTCTCTTAATGTACTCACTCCACTCTTGCTTATCATTGGAGGTGTTTTGCTACGCCTCTTGCTGCCGTAGAGAGTGATGTAGGTTTGCAAATTTGGGACTAATTGCTCATGAATTTTCCAGGGGTAAAATATGGTGTATCCTTCTCTCCTACTTTCCAGGGAGTAATATTCTAGGGGCCCTTTAGCATCTCCAGTAATTTATGTACTCTACCCAGCTTGTACAAACAATGGAGGTTCTCTCTACATTTTCCGGCTCTGCAATTACGCCTGCCTAGTGAATAGAGAATAGGAGAGCAGTAAAGACGAGAACACTCTCGATTACAACAGTAATAACACATACAGATTACGATGTTATCCAGCTGGAAGAATGAGAGGATACGAGTGTGCACCTTCAAGCAAGGTGACCTCACCAGACAACTTCTCTTCCTCTCAAATACCAGAAGATCACAGTTCCAGTTCTAGGATGATCGACTCATCGCTAGACGGTGTTGGTCCATCGTGCTTCCAGGATAGCAAGTTAGTTTAGTATGTGTTGAATACGGATGGATGTTCCATCACAGAGGTAAACAAGCTGGAGAACCATCAACACCCGCCCCTGAGCTCGGCGCGCGCCACAGCATATGTCAGGCTCATCTTGGAGTACGCAGCGCCAGTATGGAACCCGCATCTGGTAAGTATGTAAAGAACATTAAAAGATGTAAAGATCTGCAGCGAGACTAGTCCAGAGCTGAGGAGTGTGAGCTATGAAGGGAGACTAGAGGAGCTAAACCTGGCGACACTAGAGGACAGAAGGAACAGAGGCGATATGATTACGACTTACACAATACTGAGAGGAATTTAATGGGGAGTAAAGGGCGAGTGTCAGGTACACGAGGTCACAGCTGGAACCTGAAAACACAGCTGAGTCACAGGGATGCTAAGAAATAGTTCTTAGAATGGTCAGGAAGTGGAATGACCTAAACAGCGAGGTGGTAGAGGCAGAATCCATATATAGCTTTAAGAATAGGTATGATAAGGCTCACGCAGGCAAGAGAGTGTGAACCTTGTAGCGGCCGGCGAAAAGGCCGAACCAAGAGCTGAGATTCGACCCCTGCAACCACAATTAGGTGAGTACAATAAAGTGAATAAAGTGATGGTGGTAGCAATAGTGGTGCTAATGGTGGTAGCAGTAGTGGTGGTGATGGTGGTAGCAGTAGTGGTGGTGATAACATTTGTGATAAGTGTGGTGGTAACAGTGTGCTGACGATACTACAAGAGGCTGGTAACAGTGTGCTGACGATACTACAAGAGGCTGGTAACAGTGTGCTGACGATGCTACAAGAGGCTGGTAACAGTGTGCTGACGATACTACAAGAGGCTGGTAACAGTGTGCTGACGATACTACAACAGGCTGGTAACAGTGTGCTGACGATACTACAAGAGGCTGGTAACAGTGTGCTGACGATGCTACAAGAGGCTGGTAACAGTGTGCTGACGATGCTACAACAGGCTGGTAACAGTGTGCTGACGATGCTACAACAGGCTGGTAACAGTGTGCTGACGATGCTACAACAGGCTGGTAACAGTGGTTAATTTGCATATTGTGATATCACCTGTTTACCGTCCTGTTATCGCATGATTGAATAAATCAATAAAACAGTTTTGTCTGGGTAATTATAACGCGTCACTCTGTACCTGTTCATCTGTACTACTCTTTTACAACGCACTAAAGCAATTATGCAAATATTTCGCAGCTGATAATATAGAATTTCTTGTAAAACATAATAATTTTAATGCAAATCAGAAAAAAGTGATAAAAAGACTTTAAAAATACCAGATGGCCATTCTCTCTCTGAAAAAAAAAGTCAGTCCGTTTCAAAATTCCTCTAAATTTGAGATCCTCTTAAAGACTGACGTCACAAAAATGAAGATTTGCATATTGACACTATGTGAAGCAACGTAGGTGCTTGTTGACACAGTAGTGGTAGTGAGGGATTTGGCCAGCTGGTCTACCACCGTGTGGGACACAACTGGTATTGTACACAACTCTCTCGTATTGTATACACCTCTCTGTGGTATTGTACACACCTCTCTCTTATTGTATACATCTCTCTGTGGTATTGTATATAGTATATATATACCTACCTGCAGTATTTGTATACACTTATAAAACAATGGTGTATGATACAAGACAATGGTAACTGAGTCAGTAGTCAACCCCAACTGAGTTGTATATAAAAACCAAAACAATCCATGACAAACCGTGACGATCCATGACAAAGTTTTTTCCTAAGACAACTGGTGAACACCCTCAGTGTGTGATCAATATCATTCTCACACAACCAACATTAGTCCACTCACTGAGTGTGCCACTTACCATAATATTCAACACATCCCTTGAAACTGGGCAGCTACCTGAGGTATGGAAGAAGGCCAACGTAGTCCCCATTTTTAAAAAAGGAGACAGAAAAGAGGCACTAAACTATAGACCGGTGTCACTTACATGTATAGTGTGCAAAGTCCTGGAGAAAATCATCAGGAAAAGAATGGTGGAACACCTTGAGCGGAACAGGATAATAAACACCAGACAGCACGGATTCCGGGAAGGCAAATCCTGTGTAACAAACCTCCTAGAGTTCTATGATAAAGTAACAGAGGTAAGGCAGGAGAGAGAAGGGTGGGTTGATTGCATTTTCCTGGACTGCAGGAAGGCCTTCGACACAGTTCCTCACATGAGATTAGTAAAGAAGCTGGAAGAACAAGCAGGTATAACAGGAAGGGCACTGGAATGGATCAGGGAATACCTCAAAGGGAGGCAACAACGGGTCATGGTGCGTGGTGAGGTATCACAGTGGGCGCCTGTGACGAGCAGTGTACCGCAGGGGTCAGTCCTAGGACCAGTGTTATTCCTGGTATATGTAAATGACATGACGGACGGGATAGACTCAGAAGTGTCTCTATTCGCGGATGATGTGAAAATAATGAGGAGAATCACATCGGAAGAGGACCAGGCAGGGCTGCATACAGACCTGGACAAGCTCGACATCTGGTCTAGCAGATGGCTTCTCGAATTCAATCCCTCCAAATGCAAAGTCATGAGGATCGGAGAAGGGCAAAGAAGACCGTTGACAGAGTACAAGCTAGGCGGACAAAGGCTACAAACCTCGGCAAAGGAGAAAGACCTTGGAGGGAGCATAACGCCAAGCACGTCTCCGGAGGCACACATCAACCAAATAACTGCGGCAGCATATGGGCGTCTGGCAAACCTTAGATTAGCGTTCCGTTACCTTAACAAGGAATCGTTCAAGACACTGTATACCTTGTACGTCAGGCCCATACTAGAATATGCAGCACCAGTCTGGAACCCACACCTGGTCAAGCACGTAAGGAAACTGGAGAAAGTGCAAAGGTTTGCGACAAGGTTAGTTCCACAACTCAGGGGTTTGTCTTATGAAGAAAGATTGAGGGAAATAGGACTAACAACACTGGAGGAAAGAAGGGTCAGAGGAGACATGATAACGACATGCAAAATACTGCGGGGAATTGACAAGGTAGATAGTGACAGGTTGTTTCAGAGAGGGAACACAGAAACAAGGGGACACAACTGGAAGCTGAAGACTCAGATGAGTCAAAGGGATGTCAGGAAACATTTCTTCAGCCACAGAGTAGTCAGGAAGTGGAATGGACTAGAGAAAGATATAGTGGAGGCAGGAACCATACATAGTTTTAAGACAAGGTATGATAAAGCTCATGGAGCAGGGAGAGCAGAGACCCAGTAGCAGACAGCGAAGAGGCGGGGCCAGGAGCTGAGTCTCGACCCCTGCAACCACAATTATGTGAGTACAATTAGGTGAGTACACGGGTCATGGTGCGTGATGAGGTATCACAGTGGGCGCCTGTGACGAGCGGTGTACCGCAGGGGTCAGTCCTAGGACCAGTGTTATTCTTGGTATATGTAAATGACATGACGGACGGGATAGACTCAGAAGTGTCTCTGTTCGCAGATGATGTGAAATTAATGAGGAGAATCACATCGGAAGAGGACCAAGCAGGACTTCAAACAGACCTGGACAAGCTTGACATCTGGTCTAGCAACTGGCTTCTCGAATTTAATCCCACCAAATGCAAAGTCATGAAGATCGGAGAAGGGCAAAGAAGACCGCTGACAGAGTACAGGCTAGGCGGACAAAGCCTACAAACCTCGTCAAAGGAGAAAGACCTTGGGGTGAGTATAACGCCAAGCACGTCTCCGGAGGCACACATCAACCAGATAACTGCGGCGGCATATGGGCGACTGGCAAACCTAAGATTAGCGTTCCGTTACCTTAACAAGGAATCGTTCAAGACACTGTACACCGTGTACGTCAGGCCCATACTAGAATATGCAGCACCAGTCTGGAACCCACACCTGGTCAAGCACGTAAAGAAACTAGAGAAAGTGCAAAGGTTTGCGACAAGGTTAGTTCCACAACTCAGGGGACTGTCCTATGAAGAAAGGTTGAGGGAAATAGGACTAACAACACTGGAGGACAGAAGGGTCAGAGGAGACATGATAACGACATACAAAATACTGCGGGGAATCGACAAGGTAGACAGTGACAGGATGTTCCAGAGAGGGAACACAGAAACAAGGGGACACAACTGGAAGCTGAAGACTCAGATGAGTCAACGGGATATTAGGAAGCATTTCTTCAGCCATAGAGTAGTCAGGAAGTGGAATAGTCTAGAGAAAGATATAGTGGAGGCAGGAACCATACATAGTTTTAAGACAAGGTATGATACAGCTCATGGAGCAGGGAGACCAGAGACCCAGTAGCGGACAGCGAAGAGGCGGGGCCAGGAGCTAAGTATCGACCCCTTCAACCACAATTAGGTGAGTACACACAGGGGACTACACAGGCATGAAGAATTTCCTGTACAGGGTTCAGTGGGACAGAGAACTGGCAGGGAAATCAGTAAACGAAATTATGGAATATATGACAACAATATGCAAGGAAGCTGAGGAGAGGTTTGTACCGAAGAGTAACAGAAATAACGAGAAAGCCAGGATGAGCCCTTGGTTCACCCAAAGGTGTAATGAGGCTAAAACCAAGTGTGCTAGATAATGGAAGAAGTGTAGAAGACAAATAACCCAGGAGAATAAGGAGAGAAGTTGCAGAGCCAGGGAAGAAGAGAGGCCCAACGACAATACGAAAATGACATAGCAGTGAAAGCCAAATCTGACCCGAAGCTGCTGTACAGCCACATCAGGAGAAGAACAGACAAGGACCAGGTAATCAGGCTGAGGAAGGAAGGAGGGGAGATCACAAGAAACAATCGCGAAGTATGTGAGGAACTCAACATGAGATTCAAAGAAGTGTTCACAGTGGAGACAGAAGGGACTCCAGAAAGACGAAGAGAAGGGGTACACCATCAAGTGTTGAACACAATACATACAACCGAGGAAGAAGTGAAGAGGCTGCTAAGCGAGCTAGATACCTCAAAGGCGTTGGGGCTGGATAACATCTCTCCATGGGTCCTGAGAGAGGGAGCAGAGGTGCAATGTGTACCACTAACAACAATCTTCAACACATTTATCGAAATAGGGCGACTACCTGAGGTATGGAAGACAGCAAATGTTGTCCCAATTTTTAAAAAAAGGAGACAGACACGAAGCATTAAACTACAGACCAGTGTCACTGACATGTTTAGTATGCAAAGTCATGGAGAAGATTGTCAGAAGAGTGGTGGAGCACCTAGAAGGAATGAGTTTATTAACCACAGCTAGCACGGTTTCAGGGACGGGAAATCCTGTGTCATAAACCTACTGGAGTTCTATGACAGGGTGACAGCAGTAAGAAAAGAGAGAGAGGTGGGTAGATTGTATTTTCTTGGACTGTAAGAAGGCGTTTGACACAGTTCTACACAAGAGATTAGTGCAAAAGCTAGAGGACCAGGCAGGGATAACAGGGAAGGCACTACAGTGAATCAGGGAATATCTGTCAGGAAGACAAGAGCGAGTCATGGTACATGGTGAGGTGTCAGAGTGGGCGCCAGTAATGAGTGGGGTTCTACAGGGGTCATTCCTAGGACCGGTGCTGGTTCTGGTATTTATGAACGACATGACGGAAGGAATAGTTTCCAAAGTGTCAATGTTTGCAGATGATGTGAAGTTGATGAGAATTCAAACAAACGAGCACCAGGCAGAACTACGAAGGGATCTGAACAGGCTGCAGGCCTGATCCAGAAACTGGCTTCTGAAGTTCATCCCCAAGTGCAAAATCATGAAGATTGGAGAAGGGCAAAGAAGACCGCAGACGGAGTACAGTCTAGGGGGCCAGAGACTACAAACCTCACTCAAGGAAAAGGATCTTGGGGTGAGTATAACACCGGGCACATCTCCTGAGGCGCACATCAACCAAATAACTGCTGCAGCATACGGGCGCCTAGCAAACCTAAGAACAGCATTCCGACATCTTAATAAGGAATCAATCAGGACCCTGTACACTGTGTACGTTAGGCCCATATTAGAGTATGCAGCACCAGTTTGGAACCTACACTTAGCCAAGCACGTAAGGAAACTAAAGAAAGTGCAAAGGTTTGCAACAAGATTAGTCCCGTAGCTAAGGGGTATGTCCTACGAGGAGAGGTTAAGGGAAATCGACCTGACGACACTGGAGGACAGAAGTGATATGGGGGATATGATAACGACATATAAAATAATGAGAGGAATCGACAAGGTGGACAGACAGGATGTTCTAGAGATGGGACACAGCAACAAGGGGTCACAGTTGGAAGTTGAAGATTCAGATGAATCACAGAGATGTTAGGAAGTATTTCTTCAGTTGTCAGGAAGTGGAATAGTCTGGGAAGTGATGTAGTGGAGGCAGGATCCATAAACAGCTTTAAAAAGAAGTATGATAAAGCTCATAGAGCAGGAAGTGTGACCTAGTAGCGTCCAGTGAAGAGGCGGGGCCAGGAGCTGTGAATCGACCCCTGCAACCACAACTAGGCGAGTACATGCACTTACCACAATCAACAGGCCATGTGCCTATCGACAAGTACCTTTCAACAGTTTTGTGAGTATTATCTCTCTCAGTCACCACTACAAACATTCACTGTTTCCTGCCAGACAAATATGAAGGCAAAACTCACAAAAAAAGTGTTGGGTGACCATAACTAAGCGCCTTAAGATAAATTCCATAGCATAATGGATGGCCCCCGGGGTAAAGTGGTCGCCATACCCGTGTAAGTACCACCTCACGCTGATACCCAGGCGATATAGACACCTGCCCATTCTTACGCAATTGTTTCTAACTCAAATATAGCCTTGCCCGAGCACATCTAAGGCAAGCGTATATCGTCCCATCTCCCGTATATCCAAGGCAATACGAATATGATAAGGGTATGAATACAGCCGCCTATATGTCATATCTTTCATCTATTGATTTTAAATGAAAACATTGTCTCTCATAAATAGAACCAAGAGTTTTTGTTTCATGTGGAAGGAATGAAGGAGTTCGTAGTTACATGTTTGATGCCATCTTCAGACCCATGACTGACGATTCAGAATCACACTGCAGTGTGTAGCGATTACTAGGAAAGCGGCAGAGAGCGCGTGTAACAGGTGAGTTATCAACCTGATTGGAGTCCCTGGCTAGTGTAGAGAATAGTGAATATGTCCTCTAAACATGTGTTTCTCTCTCTCTCTCTCTCTCTCTCTCTCTCTCTCACTCACTCGCTTCTCTTTTCTACACAGGGTTTTACAAGGTTAGGTTTAGGGTTTCTAACTTTATTTACAAGCTAAAAGCTGTTACTTACATCAGCTCCCCTCTTTCTCTCTCTCTCTCTCTCTATCTATCTATCTCTATCTTTTTTGTACACAGGGTTTGACAAGGTTAGGTTAAGGATCCCTAACTTTATTACCTACATCAGCTCATTTGAGAGCATTTTTCTTGTTATGAAACATACAAGTAGGGAACAGGATGAAGTTGGAGCCATCTGTGGGTCAGCATTTTCATTTGATCAACTGACTTTATCTTGTTGACATCATAATGTTGTACGAACGTGTTCCAGACTCGAGTCATCCTGGGGATAAATAATGTCAGATGAAGTGATGTTCTCTCTCTATCTCTCTTCTCTCTCTCTCTCTCATCTTTAACCCCCCCCTCAATGTCTGTTCATCCCCGGGCCATCAGTTCCCTCACTTCCATTGAATTCATTATTCACTTTTTCCTCCGACTTTCACCAATTCCTTTTGTGCCTCTCCTGCGTTGCCACCTTCTCTCTTCCCTACCACTATCCCTCACCCGACTCTTCCCTTCCCCTCACCCCCGACCCATCACTTTCACCCCTCGGTCCTTCCCTACTCTTGCCTCTCACCACCAACATGCCTCACTCACCTCTCCCACCCAGCCATCACAACTCTCACCCCGACCTTAAGTTCTAGAGGATGTGCAGAGAACCTTCACTGCATTTATTAATTCCGTCAAGCATCTTAATTACTGGGAACGTTTAAAGCCCTTGGCTTGTACTTCCTGGAACGCAGGCGAGAAAGATACATTCTCACGGTGTTCCGTGGCCTTATAGGCAACGCTTTTGCTTCACACACAGTGTCCGTGGTTCGATCCCCAGCAAGGGTGGAAACATTGGGCATGTTTCCTTACACCTGTTGTTCTGTTCACCTAGCAAGCAAGTAGGTACCTGGGTATTAGTTGACTGGCGTAGGTCACATCCTGGGGGAACAAGACTGAAGGGCCCCATTGGAAATAAGACAGACAGTCCCTCGATGACACACTGACTTTCTTGGGTTATCCTGGGTGGTTTACCCTCTGGGGTTAAAAATCCGAACAAAATCTTATCTTCACCTGGAAAATCCTAGAAGGACTGGTCCCAAATCTGCACACAGAAATCACTCCCTTTGGAAGCAAAGAGACTAGGCAGACTCTGCAACATATCCCCAATGAAAAGTAGGGGCGCCATGAGTACACTAAGAAAAAACATAATAAGTGTCTGGGGCCCAAGACTGTTCAACAGCCTCCCATCATAAATAAGGAGAATTACCAGCAGTAACAACCTGGTTGATCACACCCTGATCCACAGGGAGGTAACCACTGGAACGATCTCCAGATAAGTGGCCTATCTTCCATCCCACCACTACCATTCACCTGACTGTACCACCACTACCACTCACCTGCCTGTACCACCACTACCACTCACCTGCCTGTACCACCACTACCACTCACCTGCCTGTACAATCACTACCACTCACCTGCCTGTACCACCACTACCACTCACCTGCCTGTACCACCACTACCACTCACCTGACTGTACCACCACTACCACTCACCTGACTGTACCACCACTACCACTCACCTGACTGTACCACCACTACCACTCACCCGCCTGTACCACCACCACCACTCACCTGCCTGTACCACCACCACCACTCACCTGCCTGTACCACCACTACCACTCACCTGCCTGTACCACCACCACCACTTACCTACCTGTACCACCACCACTCACCTGACTGTACCACCACCACTCACCTGACTGTACCACCACCACCACTCACCTGACTGTACCACCACCACTCACCTGACTGTACCACCACTACCACTCACCTGCCTGTACAATCACTACCACTCACCTGCCTGTACAATCACTACCACTCGCCTGACTGTACCACCACCATCACTCGCCTGACTGTACCACCACCATCACTGCCTGACTGTACCACCACCATCACTCGCCTGACTGTACCACCACCATCACTCGCCTGACTGTACCACCACCATCACTCGCCTGACTGTACCACCACCATCACTCGCCTGACTGTACCACCACCATCACTCGCCTGACTGTACCACCACCATCACTCGCCTGACTGCACCACCACCATCACTCGCCTGACTGTACCACCACCACCACTCACTCACCACTGACTGTACCACCACCACCACTCACCTGACTGTACCACCACCACACTCACCTGACTGTACCACCACCACCACTCCCTGACTGTACCACCACCACTCACCTGACTGTACCACCCCACCACTCGCCTGACTGTACCACCACCACCACTCGCCTGACTGTACCACCACCACCACTCGCCTGACTGTACCACCACCACCACTCGCCTGACTGTACCACCACCACCACTCGCCTGACTGTACCACCACCACCACTCGCCTGACTGTACCCCACCACCACTCACCTGACTGTCCACCACCACCACTCACCTGACTGTACCACCACCACCACTCACCTGACTGTACCACCACCACCACTCACCTGACTGTACCACCACCACCACTCTCCTGACTGTACCACCACCATCACTCACCTGACTGTACCACCACCACCACTCACCTGACTGTACCACCACCATCACTCACCTGACTGTACCACCACCATCCACTCACCTGACTGTACCACCACCATCACTCACCTGACTGTACCACCACCATCACTCACCTGACTGTACCACCACCACACTCACCTGACTGTACCACCACCACACTCACCTGACTGTACCACCACCACACTCACCTGACTGTACCACCACCACCACCACTCACCTGACTGTACCACCACCACCACCACTCACCTGACTGTACCACCACCACCACCACTCACCTGACTGTACCACCACCACCTCACCTGACTGTACCACCACCACACTCACCTGACTGTACCACCACCACACTCACCTGACTGTACCACCACCACCACTCACCTGACTGTACCACCACCACACATCACCTGACTGTACCACCACCACCACTCACCTGACTGTCACCACCACCACCACTCACCTGACTGTACCACCACCACCACTCACCTGACTGTACCACCACCACACCTCACCTGACTGTACCACCACCACCCCCTCACCTGACTGTACCACCACCACCACTCACCTGACTGCCCCACCACCACACTCACCTGACTGTACCACCACCACCACTCACCTGACTGTACCACCACCACCACTCACCTGACTGTACCACCACCACCACTCACCTGACTGTACCACCACCACCACTCACCTGACTGTACCACCACCACCACTCACCTGACTGTACCACCACCACCACTCACCTGACTGTACCACCACCATCACTCACCTGACTGTACCACCACCATCACTCACCTGACTGTCACCACCACCATCACTCACCTGACTGTACCACCACCATCACTCACCTGACTGTACCACCACCATCACTCACCTGACTGTACCACCACCATCACTCACCTGACTGTCCACCACCATCACTCACCTGACTGTACCACCACCACCACTCACCTGACTGTACCACCACCATCACTCACCTGACTGTACCACCACCATCACTCACCTGACTGTACCACCACCATCACTCACCTGACTGTACCACCACCATCACTCACCACTGTACCCACCACCATCACTCACCTGACTGTACCACCACCATCACTCACCTGACTGTACCACCCCCACCATCACTCACCTGACTGTACCACCACCATCCTCACCTGACTGTACCACCACCATCACTCACCTGACTGTACCACCACCAATCACTCACCAGACTGTACCACCACCACCATCACTCACCTGACTGTACCACCACCACCATCACTCACCTGACTGTACCACCACCACCATCACTCACCTGACTGTACCACCACCACCATCACTCACCTGACTGTACCACCACCACCATCACTCACCTGACTGTACCACCACCACCATCACTCACCCACCACCATCACTCATGACTGTCACCACCATCACACCTGACTGTACCACCACCACCATCACTCACTGACTGTCCCCCCACCATCACCACCTGACTGTCCCCACCACCATCACTCACCTGACTGTACCACACCACCATCACCACCTGACTGTACCACCACCACCATCACCACCTGACGTCCACCACCACCATCACTCACCTGACTGTACCACCACCATCACCACCTGACTGTACCACCACCACCATCACTCACCTGACTGTACCACCACCATCCCACCTGACTGTACCACCACCACCACTCACCACCTGACTGTACCACCACCATCACCTGACTGTACCACCACCTCACCTGACTGTCCACCACCACCATCACTCACCTGACTGTCCACCACCATCATCCTGACTGTACCACCACCACCACCTGACTGTACCACCACCATCACCACCTGACTGTACCACCACCATCACTCACCTGACTGTACCACCACCATCACCACCTGACTGTACCACCACCATCACCACCTGACTGTACCACCACCATCACCACCTGACTGTACCACCACCATCACTCACCTGACTGTACCACCACCATCACTCACCTGACTGTACCACCACCACACCTCACCTGACTGTACCACCACCATCACTCACTGACTGTACCACCACCATCACTCACCTGACTGTCACCACCACATCACCTGACTGTACCACCACCATCACCACCTGACTGTACCACCACCATCACTCACCTGACTGTACCACCACCATCATCACCTGATTACCACCACCATCACTACCTGACTGTACCACCACTCACTCACCTGACTGTACCACCACCACACCACCTGACTGTACCACCACCATCACCACCTGACTGTACCACCACCATCACCACCTGACTGTACCACCACCATCACCACCTGACTGACCACCACCATCACTCACCTGACTGTACCACCACCACCACCTGACTGTACCACCACCATCACTCACCTGACTGTACCACCACCATCACTCACCTGACTGTACCACCACCATCACTCACCTGACTGTACCACCACCATCACCACCTGACTGTACCACCACCATCACTCACCTGACTGTACCACCACCATCACTACCTGACTGTACCACCACCATCACTCACCTGACTGTACCACCACCACACCACCTGACTGTACCACCACCATCACTCACCTGACTGTACCACCACCATCACTCACCTGACTGTACCACCACCATCACTCACCTGACTGTACCACCACCATCACTCACCTGACTGTACCACCACCATCACTCACCTGACTGTACCACCACCATCACTCACCTGACTGTACCACCACCATCACTCACCTGACTGTACCACCACCATCACTCACCTGACTGTACCACCACCATCACTCACCTGACTGTACCACCACCATCACTCACCTGACTGTACCACCACCATCACTCACCTGACTGTACCACCACCATCACTCACCTGACTGTACCACCACCATCACTCACCTGACTGTACCACCACCATCACTCACCTGACTGTACCACCACCATCACTCACCTGACTGTACCACCACCATCACTCACCTGACTGTACCACCACCATCACTCACCTGACTGTACCACCACCATCACTCACCTGACTGTACCACCACCATCACTCACCTGACTGTACCACCACCATCACTCGCCTGACTGTACCACCACCATCACTCGCCTGACTGTACCACCACCATCACTCGCCTGACTGTACCACCACCATCACTCACCTGACTGTACCACCACCATCACTCGCCTGACTGTACCACCACCATCACTCGCCTGACTGTACCACCACCATCACTCGCCTGACTGTACCACCACCATCACTCACTGTGACCACCACCATCACTGCCTGACTGTACCACCACCATCACTCACCTGACTGTACCACCACCATCACTCACCTGACTGTACCACCACCATCACTCACCTGACTGTACCACCACCATCACTCACCTGACTGTACCACCACCATCACTCACCTGACTGTACCACCACCATCACTCACCTGACTGTACCACCACTCACCTGACTGTACCACCACTCACCTGACTGTACCACCACCACCACTCGCCTGACTGTACCACCACCACCACTCACCTGACTGTACCACCACCATCACTCACCTGACTGTACCACCACCACTTACCTGACTGTACCACCACCACTCACCTGCAGTTTTCCCCTAACATACGTGATTCATGTAAGTTTATATTAAAAAAAAAAATAAAGACCATATGTAAACAAGTTTAGATTTATTAAAGCAGTGAGTATTAGTACAAGATGAAGGTGGGGTTGAGATGCCTTCAAGACGTTAAATTATTTCATGAAAAAGACGCCGATGGGAATAAATATATGTAACAATGGTCTGACAATATGTAATATATAGTGGAAATTTGAAGCCGATCAGACGAGTCATTCTCCAGTTGTGGCACAGAGTCCCTCGGAAATGAAACTTAGCAGGTATTATCCCACCTCTAAGATGCATCAGACATTAAATACTAAAGTCGATCAGAAGAGCTAAAGTGAAAATTATTTAAAGCGATTTAACGGGAGTAAAAATTTCAACTATTGTACACAAAATGGTCACATCTTTACCTACATGTCTGAGTTTCATTCTTTCCCATCGTCGCATTTTTTGACATCTTTTTTTTAATGCTTGAAGTTCCGCCACTGAGGATTTTGGAAGGTATCTCAGCCTGAAATGCCTTACGTAACAAGAGGCTTTGTGTAGATTATACCTGCCATTTACAACCACTGTTTACTGTACGGTACGTCGCTTTATAGAAATAAAATTGTTTATTTCTTTATTCCAGTATGCTGGGGACGTGCACAACAACTGTGGTCACAGTGCACGTAAACATCCAGGATGCTGGAGACGTGCACAACAACTGTGGTCACAGTGCACGTAAACATCTAGGATGCTGGGGACGTGCACAACAACTGTGGTCACAGTGCACGTAAACATCCAGGATGCTGGTGACGTGCACATCAACTGTGGTCACAGTGCACGTAAACATCCAGGATGCTGGTGACGTGCACATTGTTACAAACCTGGGCCTTTCTAGGGCCTGTTCCGCCCAGGCCAGTAACAATGTAACAAGAACTTAACTTCAAGTTACATAATAAATGAAAAAGGGATCAAGAGGAACGAAATAATCAATAATTCTTTCTGGTTTTTATTAACTTAATCCGTGGAAAGCTTTATATAAAATATTTAAAATGATGTCACCAAGAAACAATATTTACAGACAAGGTTATCTTAAGCTCACTTATTAATGAAGGGCGCAACATTCAATCTACTGTTGCATCTATTACACTAAATGGCTCTAAAATTGCAAGACGTTCTATTCACTTAACATATAACTTGACTCTTCACACCGAGTCTGAAAGCATAACACTTATTAATCCATTATCACCGTAATGTATCTAGAACGTAGACTATTCACTCTTAATTAATAATCACTTTCAGAGCAATAAATGGAATAGAAATGTTTACGCACTTAAAGAAGTTTTCCAATGAATCTGTTTCCAAGGATATACACACGGTCGTCTTTTAAGACTGTCGCTCAAACTCGTTTCTACTAAATCTAAAGGAAAACTCTAACGTCAGCAATACAGCAAACACACGCTCTCTTACTACGAGCGCCATAAGAGATATTCCAAAGTCTCCACAGTTGCAACACACTCGCTCTTGATGTGAGCGCCATTAGAGACATATTCCAAAGTCTCCACAACTGCACAACACTCACTCTTGCTGTGAGCGCCATTAGAGACATATTCCAAAGTCTCACTTACTACAGCTCACTCACTTGCTTTGAGCGGCAACAGAGACGAACCTCAGCGTCTCACTTACTACAGCGCACTCACTTGCTTTGAGCGGCAACAGACGAACCTCAGCGTCTCACTTACTACAGCGCACTCACTTGCTTTGAGCGGCAACAGAGACGAACCTCAGCGTCTCTCTTACTACAGCGCACTCACTTGCTTTGAGCGGCAACAGACGAACCTCAGCGTCTCACTTACTACAGCGCACTCACTTGCTTTGAGCGGCAACAGAGACGAATCTCAGCGTCTCACTTACTACAGTGCACTCACTTGCTTTGAGCGGCAACAGACGAACCTCAGCGTCTCACTTACTACAGCGCACTCACTTGCTTTGAGCGGCAACAGAGACGAACCTCAGCGTCTCACTTACTACAACGCACTCACTTGCTTTGAGCGGCAACAGAGACGAATCTCAGCGTCTCACTACAGCGCACTCACTTGCTTTGAGCCGCGACTTAGACAAACACCACTCAAGGTGATGGAGGCTCTCACAGGAACCTCACAAAGGTCAGAAGAATAAATCCAAGGTGCTTCTCAGGAAAAGTGAGAGGACAGTTCTCACCATGAAAGTCTCACTGAGGACTGTATGTTCACTGACGGATCATTGACCGATCACTGACTGTTGACTCGATGACTGAATGACATCTGACTGATCACCGACAGATCACTGCTTGCTGACTACAGAATACTCTCTCGGTCTCTCTGTCTGACTCGCTGAATAGATACTGACAGCTGTGTAGCAGGTGGCCCCCCTCATTGGGTATGATGACGTGGGAAGGCGGGAATTCCTGACCTGTTAACGAGCGGATGGATAGTTAACTATACGTCACATAATACCCTACCTAGATGTACAGGAGACATACCACTTGCCAATATAACGCTTATTTTCATAATAATGATAAAGACATTTTCTACTGCCGTATGCTCAAGTATATAATGATGGGTAAGGGTGGGTCCCGTAACACACATCAACTGTGGTCACAGTGCACGTAAACATCCAGGATGCTGGAGACGTGCACAACAACTGTGGTCACAGTGCACGTAAACATCCAGGATGCTGGTGACGTGCACAACAACTGTGGTCACAGTGCACGTAAACATCCAGGATGCTGGTGACGTGCACATCAACTGTGGTCACAGTGCACGTAAACATCCAGGATGCTGGAGACGTGCACAACAACTGTGGTCACAGTGCACGTAAACATCCAGGATGCTGGTGACGTGCACAACAACTGTGGTCACAGTGCACGTAAACATCCAGGATGCTGGTGACGTGCACAACAACTGTGGTCACAGTGCACGTAAACAACCAGGATGCTGGGGACGTGCACAACAACTGTGGTCACAGTGCACGTAAACATCCAGGATGCTGGGGACGTGCACAACAACTGTGGTCACAGTGCACGTAAACATGACAAATATTGTTCCTAGAATTTCATTCTCGTTATCGTACACAAGTGTTGAAAATTTGGAGTCGATTGAATGAGACGTTCTTGAGCTATGACCGAGATACGGTGACCCGTAAAAGAAGAAACACTTTCATCGTCACTAGTTTCATCACTGTCTTGCCAGAGGCTTGTTGACACCACAGTTCAAAACTGCAAATATCCCCACCCTTCCTTCAGAGTGAAGGCGCTTTACCACCTCCAGGACTGAAGTCCGGCTAACCAGTTCCTCTGAAGCCCTCCATAAATGTTACTTTGCTCACACTCCAACAGCACGTCAAGTCATAAAGACCACTTGCTTCCACTCCTGTCTAATATGCTCACCCATGCTTGATGGATGTCCAAGCCCTCGCATACAAAACCTTTACCACGCCTTCCTTCCACTACAGATTTATACGCTCTTCAATTCATCCTATTTTGTTCCATCCTCTCTAAATGTCCGAACCACCTCAACAACCCCTTCCTCAGTCCTCTAGATAATAATATTTTTATTAACCCTACACTTAATTCTAATCTGTAAGCTACGAATTCTTTGCATAATATTCACACCGCACATTGCCCTCAGACACGACACTGCCTCCAGCCTCCTCCTCGCTGCAACATTCACAACCCATGCTTCACACCCATATAAGAGCGTTGGTACCACTATATTCTCTTACTTTACAAAACTAACCTTTTTTGCCCTCATCAGTTCTATGGATCACCTCGTCTTTCATAGATCCATCTACTGACAAGTCCACCCTCAAATAACTGAAAGCATTCACCTCCTCCATACTCCCTCCTTCCAATCTGATATCCAATCTTTCATTACCTATTTTTTTTGTTACCCTCATCACCATACTCTTTCCTATGTTTGCTTTTAATTTCCTTCTTTTACACACCCTCCCACACTCGTCCACCAACCTTAGCAACTTAAGAATCTCCCAAAAGCACAGTGTCATCGGCAAAAAGCGACTATCACAGCTACCACTTTGTATTAGATTCTTTATCTTCATATATATATATATATATATATATATATATATATATATTTTGTTAGGTGGACGGGGCACCAAGAGCTAGGTAAAAAAAAATATGTAATTTATGGGTCATTACGCTCCTTCAGAAGTCAAGCAAAATAAATCATATTAAGTAAGAATTAATGGGTGCGTAAATGTGTGTAAGGCTGCGCTGCAATGATTGTGCAATCTGTCTTTTTCAGCTGCAGTTGCTGCCGCTGGTCACCGACACACTCAAAAAAAAATATTTTTATAATTGTTTTTTCCTGGAAAAGCTATTTTTTTCGGAGAAATGGATAATTTTTTTTTTATAGAAGCCACTGTATTGTTTTATTTATTTTTTTAAACACGTTCCAGAAAATAATTGTTATAAACGCAAGTGTCAGAGTAGTTGTCTTGATTGATGAGTTATATTGTTATTGATGTAGTTGTCTTGATTGATGAGTTATATTGTTCTTGATGTAGTTGTCTTGACTGATGAGTTATATTGTTCTTGATGTAGTTGTCTTGATTGATGAGTTATATTGTTCTTGATGTAGTTGTCTTGATTGATGAGTTATATTGTTCTTGATGTAGTTGTCTTGATTGATGAGTTATATTGTTCTTGATGTAGTTGTCTTGATACATTCAACGCCCAGCCCTGGTTGTGTGCGGGTGCTCGTCGTGACCTCTGGTGGCCGCATCGTGAAATTTTATTTTCACTGTCATGGCGGAGGGCTACAGGAGAGGGTTAATACTGTTGGAATTGAGATTCTACAGGGAGCAGTGTACCCGTCCAACGCGGATATTGTTCTACCTGCGATTCTGCGTGATGTGCTGGAGTGGACCATTCAATTATACGGGATATCCCTCAATGGAGCGAGGAGGCTGTTTGTGAAGTTTGCGTGTTCGGCGGCGTATCATAGGATCGTGGATACGTTTCAGGACAAGAGGTTGGTGGTGTTATCAGGCCTTGAGGTATGTGTCCATGATGTGTCAGCCACCTACAAGTGGGTGAAGCTGAAGAATGTGCCTTTTGAGGCGGGAGAATGTGACATTACTGAAGCCATGCAGAAATATGGCATTGTTCATGCGTAACTGTTGGCAGGTGGGCGAAGGGGCCCTATGCTGGGATGTTGGAGGACGTATTCCGTCAAGATGACGTTACGTCAGGAGATCCTTCTTATGTAATAATGACTGGTTTTCGCACGCAGGTGTATGTTACATATGTTGGGCAGGTTCGAACCTGTCGGTTATGCGGACACAGGGACACCTGGCGGCGGACTGTAAT